>CM039520.1:22687075-22765408 GCA_022433055.1 Begonia peltatifolia | reverse complement strand
TCTCTCTCTCTCTCTCTCTCTCTCTCTCTCTCTCTCTCTCTCTCTCTTCAAGCTTCATACAACTAAAGATCTCGTTGTCTATCGGGCTTTCTATTCACCAGAGCTAAAACCATAGTCTTAAACTTCTGAGTTATTATTAGCTGTAGGATCCAAGGATTGAATGTATTTAATCATGCATGCAGATAGCGTGTGGGTGAAGAGACAAATTCTACCTAACATTCAAACTTCATTTATAATCCTTCACGTTATACGAGTTTAGACTAAGTTTCTTGTCTTCGAGGCTTGCTTCATAACCTACAATCCCGTAGAAGAAGTCACCCAAAATGACAAAGAGAGAGACAAGTGTGTTTCTTTATTTACATGTTTTGTTTTTGTCCTTTTTTGATTATTGAAGTACAAAATACAATGATAGAGCTACACATGCTCCTAAGATGCGTATTAATTGTTCCTCCAGTGTTGGAATGACTTCTAACTTTATGCTTGATTACCACCAGCAAATTGTCTCCTTATTTGAACTCTCAATCCCATTATTTACATAGAGTCTTGATTCTTTTGCTACAATATTATCCGCTTTATATATAATTCATAAGAATTTGGTCATGGAGTTAGCCCAAAATATTTTGCATTAGGTAATACTGATAACTCTTTTTTTTTTTTTTTTAATTTTTACTCTTGCAAATGATGTGAAATTGTGCAATTTCCACTGTTATGAGTTGTATTATCTCAATCAACAGAATGTTGAGTCGTAAACATTTATTTTTTGAAAGATTAATGATTCATTATAGATCTTCGCACCGTATTAGTTTTCTTAATATTTTGACACATGTTTGCCTCGAGTTCTTTCGTTTGATTCGTCAACGAGTATCCACCAATAAGAAGTAGATTTTGGTCAATCTTTTAAAACATGGCAATGGAAAGCTCACATGACAAATGGGGTTTTTAATAAACTTAAATCACTTAAAAATACCCAAAAAAAAAGAACAAGTAAAATAAAAGAACAGTCAGCTTCAAATATTATTGAATGAGAAAACCCTAAAATTGTGCAGAGGGTATGGCAGATAAAAGATTCTCGAATAGACATTGACTCTTCATTGAAGAATCACGTAAGGTTAAGCTGAGTTTGGCTGTGGCCTTGTACGAACAAAGCAAACCAACTGAGGCTCTTCTTCCCTCCATCCCATTTCTAGCTATGGACTGACATCTTCTTTATCTCTGAAAAATACAAAGTACAAATCTATCATTTTCCCATTTTAATTATCATCTGAGCTACCTCTCTACGTACATGCTACGATCAAAACCCTTTTTTTTTTTTTTTTTTAATTTACTCTGTAATTTTTTGGGTATATTTTAAGTATTTCTCTCACATTTTTCAAGAAATATTGGATAAAAAAAGATATTTTGTTTGGGTTTTCTCATGCTTGATCTCTATGATGCGTTTGAATGTTGCTTTCTTAGTGATGATTTGAGGCATTACAACGAGACCTTGTAAGTTGTAACCACATCAAACGATTGGAAAAGGATAGAGGAAAGTAGTTTTTGTTGTTTATTTGGTTAGAAGCTGAACAATTTTACGACAAAAAAATACGTTAGAAGAAATAACTTCGAGCAGAAAAGAATAATCGTTGTACTCAAATACATTGACGACTTTTATTAATTAATAAAATTTTAAATAAAATCACGGCACGAGCTCATCGATCAAATCCAAAAAAACTATAGTCGCGGAACTATAATGGATAACGGATTTAATGATCTCTCAAAATAATTTGAACTTTTCTCTCTAATTATTGACAAAAGGAGGAGAGAGAGATAAAATTGGTAAGATATATTCTACGATTTTTCTTTCTTATTTTGGGAAAAATGTTCATGTTCAAAGGAACAAAAAAATGTAGAAAGAGATGAGGAATCCATCATCCATGTCCTCCAAACACAACCAGACAAAGGAGCAAAGAAAAGATCTTTACCTTGCTCACCCAGAAAACGATATTTCAAACTCCATAATACCCTAACTTAGGAAATTGTTTTGCTGCTCTCTCTCTCTCTCTCTCTCTCTCCTCGATTTCTCTCTCTACTTTCTCTGTCTATATTTAGAGGCGAAGATGGAGAGTGTAACCCCAGGTCCAACACCCAGGGAGCTCTCTTTCTTTCCCCCCTGAAATCAAACACAAACCCCACCATAGATTAGCTGCCTCAATTCAATTACTCAGCATCAGGGTGTTGTTTTATGTCAATTCGAGAGTCTCTGTGGGGTTTCAAAAAATCCCATTTTGATTATGACCTACTTCGTCCTCTCTCTCTTTTCCTCCATTGTTATCTCTTCCTATCTTCTCCAGAATAAGCGTTTACTCTTTCTATTCCACTGTTTGGAACCCCATTTCATAATTATACATCTCTAATAATTCATATCTGCTCTTCATTTTGACATGCATTTTCACAGAATATGTTTGAATTTTCTGTATCTATACATCTACATGTTTGTATGCCTGGCTCCCTGTATGCCATTTGCGTAGCTTACCGAATCCATGGATGGTTCTGTGGATGGCGTATGAGGAGCCATGCATACCCTATAACTGAAGAATTCTTCTTTTTCCTAGTTTTTCTTTTAATTCATCCATGAAACCTTGTTTTTTAGCTACGGTTTGATATGTGTTGGCTCTATAAGTTTATTTCTGTTCGTGATCTGTTAAATGAGCCCTGGTTTCACAGAAGCATGGTCGTCTCCAATGGAAGCTCCAGTTAATGGTTTTCTTCTTGGAATTAATTTAGGCTTTTGTGGGGAATTCCTCTCTTTTTTCTTTGTTTGCAGAAAGGAGCTGTATTTTGTACAAGAAATAAGGACTCTGCCAAAGAAAAATCTAAGCCAAAGGTTGAAAATACGGTAAAATATTATTGAATAACTGTTCCTGACAGTGTATGAAAGTCTGAACTTTTTAATTGTTCTTCACATGATTCCTCTATCTTCTTCTCCGACGCTCTGACTCTCTATAAACTTCTGCAATACATTTTATGGGTGTAATCATAGTTCCTCCAACTAAGACCGAAAACAACAACTGTTGTTTTTATTTTTTTGGTAAAATGTAAGAGAATTTTTTTCAAAACCTTGTCTGAGAATACTCCAATTCCACCTTTTCTTTTACATTTTTACATATCTATAAGCTTGTTTTATCTTGCCAAGAAGTTGTTCGTAAATCAAAACCTGAAAAGACATGGGTTTAAATCTGCTTCAACAAAAGCCAAAAACTCATGTTATATATATATATATATATATATATATATATATATATATATGGATGCATCATGGTCAGTCTCTCAGACGATCAGATTCTTTAGGCTTATCTGCATAACATCTTAGCTATGAACCTGAGATCTCTCTCTCTCTCTCTCTCTAAAACACACAGACACACCGGCACACGTAAACATGGAGTGTATTTTGTCTCTCTCCCAAAAAGCAAAACACAATAGACAAAGAGAAGAAAGGGACTTGAACAGAAGCAAGAAGAGATGAAAGGAGGACGAAGATCAGCCTGGAATCTTGTCCCAAGCAAAGTGGGGACCACCCCCCTTTCAAATGAGTTGGCAGAAGAAAATTACACGTACGGTCAAAGCAGGTCAATGTTTGGTCGTCCTCTAAACAAATCAAGACCGCCCATCTCTTTTCTGAAATTGACCAGATTCAAGACCGACTTACGCCAACTGTTCATATTTTAGAAATCAATCACCAAGCCAAGATACGACGTCGTAGAATAACTTAGTTCCTATGTACTGTTTCGAAATATATCATTAAAGAGCAATACGTTTAATATCTACCTTTATCCTAACATTTTTGACGTGACAATATTAATGCGTGTAATTATTATAATAAATTATGAATAATTAAAATAATATATTAATTAAAAATTATAAAATAAATGAAATTTTATGCTACAGAAAAATAATTAGTATAATTTTCCCATTAGCTACTATTTCTTCGAGCATCATTGTCTTAAAATTTATATTCGCTCTATTATTTTATTTTTTCAATATATTTATTGATATATAAAATAATAATTTATTATATATATATATATATGTATGTATGTATATTGGTTGTTAGAAACGAGGTGCGATTATAACTACGTAGAGTAGATTCGACACGTTGTCAAGTCTTCCAAAGGCGTCTACCGACTGATTGAAGCCCACCACTTGAGTCTTGACCTACCAATGCAACGACTCATTCCCGACCAAACCCAGGGACCAATTGGGAGAGAATTGTGGATGTTACGGCAGCCGGTGGGTAGGTGAGGAGGTGGGTGGCTTTGTTCTTCATCACTTGTTCTTTCGCTGATAATCCACCAACCCCCCCTTTTTTCTTTTTCTTTTTTTTTTTTTTTTTTGAATTTCTGCTTCTTCTCCACCTCCTCGTTCTTTCTGTCTCATTTGATCATGGCTTCGTCTCTCTCGTCCAAACCCTTTCTGGGTTCCTCTGCAACTGAAGGCATCGCTGGATTGAGCTCACTTCGATCAGATATCTCCAAGCTTTCCTTTTCTTCCGCACGGATCTCTGTCCCCTCCAAAATTCAAAAGAAGCTTCGTGAGTTTTTCGCTTTTGTTGTTTGCATTTGGTTTTTCAAGTCACGTCTATTTTATTCATCCGTGCTAGTAGTTAGCTACGTTTTGTGAGGCGTTTATGTAAAGTGTTTATGCTCTTTATTCGGTTCAGATGAAATTTGTGGATATAAGTAATTCTCTATGTTCACGATTAGGATATGAAGGTGCTCAGTTTAAGAGGGTCTTGAGATTTTGTGTTTGTTTGTGTTCTTGCTCTGCTTTGCAAACAAGCTTCCATCCATAGCTTCAATGGAGCTATATTTTTCGTGTCAATAGGGATTTTGCCGACGTGATTGCCATAAATTGTTATCGATTTTTTATTCAATTTGAAATTGGTTCCACTTTAAGATTGTCAGCAATTAAACTCTTAACTGTTGAGATAGTGGCAGACAGTCTTAGAAATAACAAGGACATAGATTCATGATAGTTAACTCTCTAGGTTAGAGTTATATGACCTGCTGCTGCAGAATTCACCATGATTATAAAAGAAATTACCTAGATAGAATTCAATTACACCCTCTCTGTTTTTTGTTTTGAAAATTTGGACCTAGCAGACCTATTCCTACTGCAAAACAACAATGAAAATAGGTTGATCAGAGACCTTAGTCAGAGCTATTATGAGATAACACATTCACGGAATAGTTATAGGCTGAGAAGCTACATGAAACTGGATTTGAAAGAAACATTTTTTCCAGATTGAATCTCGTATTTACTATGCTTGATCACAGAGATTCAAGCTGCTGGGAGTACATTTGGAACGTATTTCCGGGTTACGACCTATGGAGAGTCTCATGGAGGTGGTGTTGGTTGTGTAATTGATGGATGCCCACCACGTCTTCCTCTCACAGAAGCTGATTTGCAATATGATCTTGATCGAAGGTTAATTAATATTTTAGACTTGGTTTCTGTTCATGATATTCATTTAACCTTTATGTTGAATAGAAGGGTGTAGGGTCCTGTGATTAATGTTTTCATGGACAAATGGTAGTAGTTTGGTGATATTTTTCTATTTTCAATGATTTTTGAAATGACAGTATTCGTTTTATTTGATTTTTGGTTATTATAATATTCAAGCGAAATGGTATGGTGCCTTTTAGGATTAACTTTTATATTCGGGGTATTCAGGAGACCTGGTCAGAGTCGTATTACCACTCCAAGAAAAGAGACTGATACGTGCAAGATACTTTCAGGACTCACCAAAGGTTTGGTCTTTAGTCGCATTACTTCTTTATATAGTTTTTCTTTTCCCTTTTCTTTAAAATGGGGTTTTTTATTTTTATGCAGGCGTCACTACTGGAACACCAATTCATGTATTTGTGCCTAATACTGATCAGAGAGGGCATGTGAGTGCTAAGTTCTTGCAGGCTTATGTGATTTTGAGTTGTAAAAAATGGGAAGCTTACAAATCAGCTACTTTGTTATTTTTAATTAACAATTTATTTCCAGCCTTGTCAAATCATATATGAATCACATGTTCTGAGATGCGTTATCCATAATTTTTTATTTTTTGTAGTTTCGTATAGTTGTGAATTTTCATATGGGATTGTTATGAGTTGTTTTCAGTAGATTTTTTTTTTTTTTTTGCATATAGTAAGTTTTAATAGCCTTTTGTTTTGATTAACAGGATTATAGTGAAATGTCAGTGGCATATAGGCCGTCTCACGCAGATGCAACTTATGACATGAAGTATGGTGTTCGAGCAGTTGAGGTAATATTCTCTTAAATCATAATATGATTACAATAATGATATAAGAAAAGGTGCCAAAGCTCATTGAGTTATTTCTCATCAAACTATTTTATTGTTTTAGGGCGGGGGCAGATCTTCAGCCAGGGAAACCATTGGGAGAGTGGCAGCTGGAGCTGTTGCTAAGAAACTTCTAAAGAAATTTGCTGGAACCGAGGTATGTTTTCTAAGATTTTGAACTGACTTTTTTTACCTTCTGATCACCACATTTTATTTAGTGTAGGAACTCTATCCTATTAATCTTTTCTGCACCGAGAAAATCATAAGAATTATTTTATTTTTTAGTCATTTAAATTTTTTGTTCTTGATTAGCTTCTTTCTAACTGTGGGTATTGAGTTCATTATAATTAGAGAAGCATGAATTGTTGTGTCAGCTTTGACTCCAATGTTTGAGATTACGTGTCGATGATGAATGCTTGTTTCAGTCTACATTTTATGGAACTTCTCTAACTTATTGTAATTACTTCAGGTTCTTGCTTATGTTTCTCAAGTCTACAAAGTTGTACTGCCTGAGGATTTGGTTGATCATGATACTTTGACACTTGACCAGGTCTTAATTCTTCCATGGATATGATTTCACTTTGTGCCCATTTTTTCACATTCGTTTTGCTGTAGATGGGAGGAGTGTCCATCGGTCTTGATTTCACCAAATCTCCCTATCCCTGTCATTATGTTCTTCGGTTTGCTTGATTCTTCTGTCTCATAGTGGCTTTATTCTTCTCAGTCGCTCACTCTGTCTCTTTGTCACTCTCTCTTGTTCAAATTATTACCAGATAGAGAGTAATATCGTAAGGTGTCCTGATCCTGAGTATGCTGATAAAATGATTGCTGCCATAGATGCTGTCCGAGTTAGGGGAGAATCTATTGGTGGGGTAGTGACATGCATCGTGAGGAATTGCCCTGCAGTATGCTATCTCTCTTTCTCATGTGTTTCCTCTTCAAATGATCTAAGAAATGGAAGCCAATATATTTTGAAGTTCCAAGAATCTTTGTTTTATTTTTATCAATGGAATAAAACTAAACCTTAATCTTGTTCAGGGTCTTGGTTCACCCGTCTTCGACAAACTTGAAGGAGAGCTTGCTAAGGCTGTTATGTCCTTACCAGCATCAAAGGGTTTCGAAATTGGAAGTGGCTTTTCAGGTTTAAGATCATTAATATAATTTTTTTACTATATATAATATAAACACGTATCTTTGTATATATGTACCAGTGTTTGTGTATAGCTATACTTGCTATTGTTTCTTCTAAGTCTTGGTTAGAAAAAAATTTCAGGTACTTTCTTAACTGGGAGTGAACACAATGATCCATTCTTCGTTGATGAAAATGGGCGAATCAGAACAAGAACAAACCGCTCTGGTGGAATACAAGTAATGTTTTTTCCTACACTTAATTGGTCCGAACAATTTTTTGTTGAAGAATTTTGTTGGATTTTAAGACAATGGTGACATTCAGGGTGGAATATCCAATGGGGAAATTATAAACATGAGAATAGCTTTCAAGCCAACAGCTACAATTGGAGTAAAAACTCTCTCTCTCTCTCTCTCTCATATACATTGATTTTATCTTGAGCTTTGGGAAAAAGTTTTCTGTAGAAAATGTTAATTTTGCTCAAGGATGACTGGTGTTATTACAGAAGAAGCAAAACACAGTGACCAATGATAAAAAGGAAGTAGAGTTAATTGCCCGTGGACGACATGATCCTTGTGTTGTCCCGAGAGGTATAATTATTTCGTCGATTGTGTTTCAGCCTATGTAACAAAGAGGATGTTGATGGGTCGTTTTAATTGCAGCTGTACCAATGGTAGAAGCCATGGTTTCTCTGGTGCTGATGGACCAGTTGATGGGTCAGCATGGACAGTGCAACCTGTTTCCAATTAGTCCATCTTTGGGAGAAACTGTTGACGAGGCCCCTAAATTTGAAGCCGAAGGAGCGCCGGTTGGAAGCTGAAATGGCAGCATATGTTAATCTTGTGATTGAGTTGGCCAATTTTTGTTTTATATTTCTCCGTCACCGAGTCACCTTATCTGGGTATGGACCCAAATTCTGATTACTGTTATGGAAGAAACTTAAAATAATTTGAGTTTTTTGTTGAAAAAAATAAATAAATAGCCTCCTTTTGGTCTCTGTTCTGACCCTCAAAGCTGCAACCCATCCTGTTGTTTTGATGGGCCATCAACAATTTCGTAACAATTACATGAGTTTCTGAAGAAAAGTATGTAAAATTGGGTCTTATGACCATTTGAGAAGTAGGTGAAATTGACTTGAAATTCATGTACCGGAGCAGAGGCCAAGGATATGGCCTGGTTCATCAGGTCATCGGAGCGCAGCTCCGATGAATGAGAAGCCATATTTCAAGAATCGCCGTCAAGTTTCATGAAAACTAAGTTCGTGACTTGTTCTGGATGCTGGAAACGTATGCATAATATCCCAGACTTCCTAAAAGCAATCTTCTGTTTTCATCTTACTCTGCAAACATCGGAGGGGGGAAGAGAAGAGAGAGAGCGAACAAATAACAAGTTGTATGAACCCCTAATTTTGTTAAAAGACCGTGATCTACTGAGCAATCATTTGAGAAATTCTACTTAAAGTAAACAATCTGGTAGAAGAAAAGAAGAAGAAGCTGCACTCTATTTATCGAAAAGATTTGAAGAAGACGACCCATGATCTCCAGTATCTCCATTTTCAGACAGCTTGAAACCTTAAAAAAAACATCACAAGAGGGTGACGATGTCTGGGTGCAAAAACACAAACCCTGCAGGCGAAAAAGCGGGACTTTCTGTCCAAGTTTCAGAGTCGAAACTCATGGAATATGACCGAAATGAAGATATGTACGAGAAAGAGGAGAAGATGAGCATGAAAATGGTAGTAATGGGTGCCATTTTTCATCGCAAAAAGCTCTGAAAGAGGGGGATTGAGAGAGGGTCGAATGGATTAATGAAGAGAGAAACGTTTAAGATTGAAGTTTAGTACAACGTTTGCGTCAAGTCTCGTTTAGACGCAGGAATTAAGGAAAGCAAACTGCAAAGAGTAATAAAAACATGACTATTTCTTAAATATTTTTATGCGTCTAATGTTATAATTAATATCTGTTTTCTATTTTTAAATATTTGACCACATCCTAACGTTATTAGCTCCTGAGATCTTTTCTTATTATTTTTCAAACAAATATTATATTTATTATTCAGTGTTAAAATCAAATTAAATCTTAATTTAATTTGAATTATCTCTTAAACTAAAAGATACAAATCAAACTCTAAAAGAGAGTCACCACCCCGATGTCATTTTTTTAAACTGCCCTCTTTCTAAAAATAAGGCACGAGACCGATTTGTTACCGCCCCAAATTGACCTTCCGATCTCAAATATCAAGTTTGAATATAGAGGGCCGATCAGGGGAGATGACTCCCTATTCTCCTGCCTAATTTTTAAAACAGAAGACCGATCCGAGTTGATAATCTCCGTTTTAAAATCACGTACCGTGCACGTGAAATGATGGATCTTTACCCCACCTCGACCCAAAGTCAAATCTGTCCAGTGCCACGTAAACACGGAAAAGAACGGAAGGTCAATCTCAGTTTAAAAATGAGATCAAGGGTGATTACCTCCACCAGAGTTTGATTTGTATATTTTAAATAATTTAAAATTTTAATCGTTAAAATGGTCAATTTAAAGATTAATTCAAAATAAAATCGTGCTTTAATTTGATTTTAACCCTTATATTAATTAAAAAAAAGATAATACCAAACTTCATTAATCATAATCCATAACAAGGCAAGGTAGACAAAGACAACCCAGAAATAACTTGAAAGAGAAGCTTCCCTTGTCCAGTCATCGTGATTTCAGGCATTCAGACATGGGAATTGCTCCTGAAAGATCCAAGAGCTTTAACTGCTGCCGCCCTCAGTATGAACTGATGATAGAACGCTGCAATAGCTGCTCCAACGAAGGGTCCGACCCAAAAAATCCACTAGAAATACCCACGAAAACCACATCACTTTTACCAAATTGTTTATATTAATCGATGATATTTCACATGTTTTGGAAATAAAGGTACATACTTGCTCATCCCAAGTGTTTTTCTGATTGTAGACGACAGCAGCTCCAAGACTTCTAGCTGGGTTGATTCCGGTGCCGGTGATCGGGATTGTGGCCAAGTGAACCATGAACACAGCAAATCCGATCGGAAGCGGAGCCAGAACCTTCATTATTTGTTGTCCATTAGCAGAAAAGAAATCAACTGTAAAAGAGGGCAAATGGGAAGATTTTAAGGTACCGGCACATGGGAGTCTCTGGCATTTCTCTTGGGATCAGTGGCAGAGAAGACTGTGTAGACCAAAACGAAGGTGCCTATGATCTCTACACCCAGACCGACGCCTGTGCTGTAGCCATCGGCGAGGTGGTTGGCTCCACCTCCATGATTACTGTAATGAGCCTTTTGGAACGCCTTAACGAGCCCCACTCCGCATATGGCTCCTAAACACTGAACCACCATGTACATCACGGCTCGGACCAGCGACACCTTTCGAGCCAAGAACAACCCCAAGGTCACGGCTGGGTTTATGTGACCCCCTGCAAGACTACTACTAGTTAAGCGAAGATGGCTAGAAGTACGCACGCTGAGTTTGGAGGGTGAGAAAGTTGAGAGACAACGAACCTGAAATTCCAGCAGTGCAGTAGACGAGAACGAAGATCATGCCGCCGAAGGCCCATGCGATGCCTAGAACCCCTACGCCGCCGCATGGGTCGGACGTGGTTTGGCTGTTATACCCAATCACAGTCAAGATAGTGACGTAGAGAAAAAGCAAAGTAGCTATGAACTCCGCTATCAACGCCCTGTAGAAAGACCACTGCAACAGCTCCTCCGCGTCAAAGAGCGGCGCCGGTGGTGGGTCGTGGTAGTCCTTCGCCGAGAGCGATCCTCGCGCGGAAACATCCGTAGTCTTGGCCATAGTTGCCCGTAGAACCCAAGCAAAGGAATCTGGTTAGGTCTGTGACTGTGTAAGCAAGACGTGGGAAAATGAGCGAGGAAGAAGCTGTATTTATGAGAGCAAGAAGAAGGATTAAGAGGAGTAGTTAAAGTAGATTAGAGAAAATTAATGATTTGGCAACGAGCTCGCCAGAATCTGAAATTGCCACGCCAACCGCACCGACTGACCACCATTTCGCTGTCTTTGCCTGACTCTGCACCATTTTCTCCCTTTTGAGTTGGCGTTTCCTCCCCTTTTCAACTTGGTCATCCATCCGTACATCCCACTCACCACTTGATACTGTAGAATCACTGTGCAGGAAGAAGACGATCGACGCAATTAATATATATATATATATATATATATTGGTGATTCGGAAGGGGGTACGCATATTAAGTATGGGTCCAGAAGTTTCAGCGAGTCTTTATTGGGGCAGTGATCAATCAACGTAGTTTTCTATAATACGTGACTGTCTTTTTATTTTATTTTATTTTTTATTTCTACAAAAATAAACATTTTAATAAGTACATTCTTTCAAGTTACTTTCAGAGACTTTACAAACGTGGATGTAAGATGTGGGTCCTGCCCAGGTGGCAGGATGGGGCGCCTTTAAGATTTTAACGTTGAATAACTGTTCTTGTGGGCTCCATTTCAGGAAATTATAACATTATTTGATATTTGTTGTCTTCACAATTAAGTATTTTCAGGCAAAAAATTAAAGAAAAATATTTTGAGTGAGAAAACAAATCTTAACCTCTTGTCTATTAACAAAATAAGCATTCTCATTAGGTCTGATGTTAGACCTTCACCTTGTTGCACTCGATCCCATTTTTAACGAGGGCGATCGCGTGGAACCACTTGAGACTCATTTTAACCTCAATCGACCGCAGGTACACTTGCGTGGAATCTCTTTAATATATAATCGTGATTCGCAGTCTCTCTCGAGCTTACAACGCTAGCAACTGCTCATGCAATCAATCGACATCTCAAACATTGGCAATTTTTCTCTTAAATTAGCAATAACCAAGTCTTTTGATCTGATTTTTGACTTCATATTCATAACCTCAACTATATTTCGCCAATCTTTGTCTCGATTTCTTCCCATAGTTTATTTTCAATCCTTTTTCTTCTTGGATTTGCCCTAATTGGCTTACTTTGGTTAGATAGAAATAGAATAATTCAAGGTTTGTTTAATTAAAAATCATAATATAAGGTTTGTTTAATGATTTTTTTTTTAATTTTTTCTTCCAATATTATTATGATTGTATTTTAGTATTTCCTTCAAATAATTAAATAATCATAATAAAATCTACAATCATCTTCGCGATTTTGGCCTCGGCAAACGGCCCACACCCGACCCAAACCTCAAGGGCGTTGACTTTGACTTTAATTAAACTAATCACAACGTACGAAAGCACGGGTTTTCCCAACAAAGATCCCACTTCCACTCTCCAAGAATCCGTGTCCTCTGTCTCCGGACACTTCCTCAAATTAAGGTTACGGGTCTTGAACATTGACTTCCGCTATAATATTATTATTTTCTAATTAAATAATTAATAAATTAATTGGGGATATTCTTGGGATGAAAATGGGTTCAAATTAGACTGAGAACTACATAGAACAAGGCATAGTCCATAATTAGACTGTACAATTCAGATGGATGTGTAAACTCATATCCGGATATACAAGTTTCTTCGCTTTCCTCTTAATCTGAAAAGAAACAAAAATTCAAGGAATTGAAAAACGATTGCCCGCTGAGAAAATTTGATCGCCGAACTCATTGCAATGCTCGGTCTTGAGATCGACAACGGTTTTCTGGTGATCTTTACACCACGGAGACCCTGCATCCGATAGATTTTCCGGCGAACTATTCCAAGGTGGTGATGTTCCTGCGCCATCGGAGGTGTCTGTCTTTTCAGACAAACTTTTTCCGACAGTGTCTATGGTGTTATCCTTTGAAACACTTGGGTCTAGAAGGATAACTTGTCCGAATAATAAGATGTGTGGTGTTTGTAGCTCTTTTTCTTTCAAAATTTTGGAGGGGTTTTCCGAGTTTTGCCACTCGGATTTTCTGCCACTGCCCGTGGAGTTGTTTTTCGCGATCATTGGAAGATTAGTAGCTTGAAATTTGCTGAGATTCAATGAAGAGAGTGTAGATTGAGCGTGCCTGGCTCCCTGAATGCCTGCGAGAGTGACATCGAACATTCCCGGAAAATCGCTCATCGGCTTGACGAACTCAGGCGAAATTGTCGGGCTCGATAGAAGCTTTGGCTTTTTTGCCAGCGACCCAAAAGGGGATATATGATAAGGTAACATGTTTGTCACCACCTCAATCGACCATGGATTGACGAACTTCACATTTTGTAATAAATCCGGCTCGTCCCATGTTACCTACATAATACATGTACATATATGTGACAAAATTCAGACGTAGAATTATACGATTGAATTTCTCGGTAATAAGCTTAAGCATCGGAGAATGTCAATTTTATAACGTACCTGCAAAAGCCTCCAAGGAGAATCTGGCCACCGGATGGGATCAGAGACTTGGATGGAAGATATAGTTCCCATGAACCAGCTAATTCTAGACGAATCCTCGGTTTCGAAAGCCATCTTGAACCTCATTCCGGCCGACCATCGAACTCTCATTGCAGCCCTGACTGCACAGGCCCCGACGAAAAACGGGGGCGTGTTAGAGCGTGGAAAATACTTCACCACAAAAGTGTGTCCTCTCGATGCAAGAATTGCCGATTCGATTATCGAATCGGCACTCACTGTTCCTCTTGAGCAATCAAACTGCCCTCCGATTCCCCTCTTGGCCCTCCTTATTCCGATCCGAAGCTCCCCATTCTCGGCTTTTAAAAACACGATCGAGTCTCCGGCCACGAGCTTCTTATAATTCACGAAATTACTCCATCCGGTCGTCAGAAGGTGGCGCCGAGGAGTCCCCCGATAAATATGCCTAAACTTCCAAATCTGGCCGTGAACATCTTTTACGTTGATCGTTTGAACGGGCGGATTGGCCGAGTAGTTCAAAGGCGGAAAAATTGTTTCTGCGCAATAGCGAGGGACGGAAAATCCACCGCCATTGTTGGCATCAGATTGAGTCAACGTTTTAGCGAAGGAAGTATGCTTTTCTTCGCTTTCACTCTGGCTGTTTCCCCCAATCCAATCGTCTGCTCCGCTTTCAAAATCATTACTGCTCAAAGGAAGCAAACAAATTTCAGCGAAAACCTCGTCAGTTTGCGAATCCGCCATGAATCGAATTGCCGAAACTCTGGTAAGAACCAGAGGTGGAATTTTATGCGTTCTAAAATCCAACTGTCCGTCGGCCATTTCTGCATGACCTTGAGGAAAGTAGAAGACTTTTGAATTGACGGGTGGGATTTCAACCATTCCACCGGCACAAGCATGCCATAACTGAGAATCTAAATCCTTCTCCGAGTTATTGCTTTCTTCTTTCATGGAATCCATTTTTCTACCCAAACCCAAAATTTTCCTGAAAGCAAAAATTCTGAATCAGATCAATGATTCAGAAGGAAACAAAGAAATTCTCGTGTCCAGCGAAAATCAGAAGAAAATGGAGAAGATTTATCATTAATCAAGTAGATAGTAGCGAAAAAGGACAATAAAATAAAAACATATATGCTTACCTTGGTGGAATCGAAACACTGATCGAACAAGATGATACTTTCTGTCAGTACCGAATCTGAATTTCAGTTTGAATTTCCATGAAATCTAGAGAAACCCAGTTGGGTTTTTTAGCATCCAAATCAATAATCAAAGAGAAACAAGAAACCCAGAAAAAAAAAAGCAGAAAAAGAAAACCAAATCCGGCATTTGTGAAAAGCAAGAGAGAAAGGCAGAGAAAAAGATGAAGAAAAGACAGACGGTTGACGCCCAAAACACAGTTCTTCGTCTTGGTTGCCGACCGCACTGTAGCTCTGAAAGTGAAGGGTCGGTTTGTTTTAATTTATATTCATCAATTCCATAATTAAAAAGATAATTAACTTTTGGATCCAGGATTTGTCTCCTTCCACTCGGATTATCAAAAGTCAAAGACAGCACAGCAAAAATCCCAAATTTCAGCTGAATTTTTCCTCTCTCTCAATATTCGAGAACAGTGAACACAAAACATTTAATTATTAATTATTTTTACCATTTATTAAATAATAAAAATTACTGGTTTTCAGATGATCGTCGAGGATATCGCGTTAATATCTTTGACTTTCGGTAGGAGCGGTGAAATCAAGGTAACCCTAACAAACCTACAAACTTAACCATGGTTTACTTAAACCGAAAACGGTGGTCAATGGTGAGACTTTCCAACTGGTTCCTAACTGTCTTCCCGATTTTCAGCTCCGAGACAAGATCTGGTCGTTGTCGTACGTGCGACAAAAATGAAGGCAATTATAATATCAATATTACATTCCTACCCTTTGGCATTTCTCTGATGCTTCCACGTGTCAAAATCGTAGGGTATTATTATGAATTTGTCCCACACTGGTGACGGGACGTATGAAGATTAAAGAGACATCCTAGTTAAAAAGTTAAAACCCCCGTCCGTATCATCCCCCCTGTACATTTCACCGGCCCAGATATAATTTGAGTTGATCTAATTTATGATTTTTCGAATGAGCTTGGGAGGGACAGCAATGGCGGCTGTATGGTCATGAGCTTTGCTTCTCATCGCTGTAACCTTTTTGTGGGAGTTGGAATGTAAATATGGCACAAACGTTGGGCTGGCTGCCGGTCGGTATTCAGGGAAGAGTCCACCGGATTTGTGCCGTACACCACATGCATTGCACAGGGATTTCAGCCCCATCGGCCCAGCCCTCCATTGCGGAGTCTTTGTAACCTCACAGTGCGAGCATTTTCTTACTCCGGCTGGACATAAAGAATTTTGGATCTTCTTCTTCTTCTCCGTCGTCTCCTTCTCTTCCTCCTTCTCCGGCGTTTGAAGCAAAACGGGAGATTGGACTGAGTTTTCAGAATCGCAAGGGATCATAGATATTTGAATTGCAGGATGAGAGTTGAAGGTCTGAGGACGAGAGCGCTTGCTTCGAACACCACGGCATGCCGGAGTGATTGTTTCAGAGCTGCCGGAAAAGGTACTTTTCTCGCCGGGGGAAGAGCTACTACTTTCAAGAACTGAAACAAGACTTGAGGACTGGAAGTGATTGTAGGTGAAATCGGTACACTTGTTGTAGGACGATGAGTCTTCTTTAATCATAGAAAGGTTTCCATCGGAGAAGGAATCTTCCACGAAGCTTGAAAGCCACTCCAGCTGAACTATATCGTTATACTACACACAAAAAGACAACCAATATTATCAAAAGTAGATTTTTCTTTATTTTTAAAACAAAAATCTCTTTAATTATCGGAGGGTGGAGCCGATGGATAATTAATTCTTCGCAAAATATGACTCCAAATCATTATCAAGACGCCTAAGACGTTCTGCAAACTCACCGGAACAGAGAGCTCGGCGGAAAGGTCGGAACTAGTTTTGCCGGAGAAGGCCGAGTCGGAAGAGGGAAAAGGCTCTGATACTACAGGCCAGATGGTCGGAAAAGCATTGTTTGAATTACCGTCGGGAGGAAATCCGGCATCCACATCGTCTCCAGGGAAATCGAGCAAATCATCAATATGGTCGAAGAAGCTACCGCAGTCTATTTCTTCCACAGAACTCGTCTCAATCATTGTCGTAAACCTTTCCGGAGAAGCTAACCTTCGATGAAATCGTGATGACAAGAGCGATTTTTATGGGACAAAAAACAGTCAAAATTCTTGCTGCCAACGTTAATGGAGGCTGAAACTTGCAGATAATCCACTCCAAAAGTAGAAAAGTTGGAAGAAAAAGAGGCGGGAATGTGACTCAGCTGATTCTTCCCTTCCGGCAGAAGATTTGGTACACCTGTTACTTTAACTAAGCTTTGCTGCGGTGGTTGGACTATGGTCGGAGAGCCTAGTTTCCTCCGTTTTCCGCCCAGCCAAACGGGGTATCGAACCGAGCTTTAGTAAGAGCATCTTCCAATCTCCATCAGAGAAGGTGGAGAGGTAGTAGCTTTTCAATTTTGAGGTGGGTTTCAAATAGAAAGGAAGAGAGAGAAACTCGACTCTCCGGAAAGTTAAAAAACAACAGGCCAGCTAGCATTGAAGGAGGACCCTCATCTCTCTCTCTCTCTCTCTCTCTCTCTCTCTCTCTCTCTCTTCCCCATCATAGATGACACGGATGTGGGTGGCACTCCGCTTAATGAAGTTTGATTATTTATCTCAAGTCAAAGCTAATCAAAGTAACTAATAATAATGATCTCTTCTCTATTCGTATACAGATTTCAGACACAACGCGCCAGCTTAATCCTGGTAATTACCATGTTCCTCCGGTGGTCCACTAGGATCCACTATCAGAACTGTTCTCGCCTCCCCAGAAATATTAACCGGGAACGGACAAATCTTGCGTGTCGGTGCCGACACACGTGATGACCGACACTATCACCGGAAGAAGCAGGTTACTGAAGCGGAATGGGAGAGTGGATGGGGATGGGCGTCGGTCGGTCGGTCGTCGGTGCGTTAATTCTTGACGCTCACCAATATTTACTGGGGATTACTTGCTCGCAGCTGTGAAATCAAATATATGAGCTGATCATTTTGATTTGTAGTTCGAAATTTAGTTGATTTAAACCAACGACTGTGTCGTCTATTTATCTGAAATTCCATTATAATCAACTCTAACCCATGAACGTATGAGTTAAAGCCAACCTTTCATTTAGAGAAATGGGCATTCAGAAAGATCACGCAGACAGACTTTTTCACTCTCAAGAAGATGAGAGATAGTTCACCGCAGAACAAAGACGTTGATCCCGACGGAGGGTGTCTGAGAATCAACAGCCGGGGAATTCCAGTTCTGGATTTTCCGGCAAACAAGCTAATTTGGCGGATATATAAACTCTTCTTCCATATGTTATTTGTTAAATATAATGTTAATATATACTATTAACTGACGCTGAGAATTAAAACTACTCTAGTTCAGTTGTCATTGGTGTAACAGTTATAATTATTGTAATAAAAGGGCGTAAAAAAAAGAAGAAAAATTAAAGGGCTTTTTTTTTTTAAACCTTAAAATTTTGATTTTTTTTTAAAAAATCCCTTAAAATTTACTATTTATCGTAAAAAACTTTAACGTTTGATAAATAAATAATTTGAACCTCCGAGGGAAGGTGATTAGGACATACTCTCGGTAGAATACGACCGATCCAGCTGAACTAGCCGTTCAGTGTTCAATATATAAATTTTTTTAAAATTTTTCAGGGAGAGCATGTACTCTCCCCCTTAGAGTACTTACTCTGGGAGGGAGAGGACGTCATGTCCAGTTAGAATACGTCCTATCCAACTGTACAGAATGTACTCTCCCCCTAGAGTAGATGGAGTACGTCCTGTAACTGGACAGCACGTTCTCTCCCCCCTAGAGTACGTACTCTAGGGGGAGAGTACAGTTGGACAGCACGTCCTCCACTGGACAGTACGTCCTCTCTCCCCTAGAATACCTAATCCAGATGGAGTACGGCTTATCCGACTGCACATGCCGTACTTTCTCCCTTAGATGACGGATCCGTGACAAAATTCACAGGTTCTTGCCAGTGGAGTACGACCGGTCCAACTGCACTGGCCATACTTCTCCCTAAAAATGAAAACCCGTAACTTTTGTTATGGGTTTTAAGGAAGAGAGAACGGCTGATCCAATATAGTTGAAAAATTATAGAAAACCTGCACATTGAGCACGAGACAGCCGGTGCAGCTGAACTGGTTCAACTAACCGATTCAGTTGTCTATTTATCAAACGTTAAGATTTTTTACAATTAATAGTAAACTTCAAAGTTTTTTTTTCGAAAAAATCAAACTTTAAGGTTTTTTTTAAATAAACCTTAAAGTTTTGATAAATAGGCAATTTGAACTGGCCGGTTCAGATGCACCAGATATCTCATGTTCAATGTACAAGTTTTCTAAAAATTTTCAGAGAGAGTACGGTCAGAGTACAATCATACTCTCTCCCTTAGAGGACAGACCAGTGACAAAAGTCACAGGTTCTTGCCAAACGAGTACGACCGGTCCAACTTGACTGGCCATACTTCCCCCTAAAAACGGCTGGTCCAAGGACCAGCCGTCCTTCCTTGAACTGACCGTACTCTCTCTGAAAAGTTTTTAAAAACTTGCACATTGAGCATGAGACATCTAGTCCAGCTGAACCGGTCGGTTCAAATTGCCTATCCATCAAAACTTTAAGGTTTATTTTAAAATAAATCTTAAAGTTTTGATTTTTTTGAAAAAAAACCTTAAAGTTTACTATTCATCGTAAAAAATCTTAACGTTTGATAAATAGGCAACTGAACCCACTTGTTGAACTAATTCAGTTGTACCAGCTGTCTCGTGCTCAATGTGCAGGTTTTCTAAAATTTTTCGGTGAGAGGACGGCTGGTCTTTGGACTAGTCGTCCTCTCTTCCTTAAAACCCGTGACAAAAATCACGGGTTTTCATTTTTAGGGGGAAGTACGGCCAATCCAGTTGAATCGGTCGTACTCCCTAGTAATAACCGGTGACTTTTGTCATGGATTCGTCCTCTAAAGGAGAAGTACGGCTTGTCCAATTAGATAAGTCGTACTCCATCTAGAGTATGTATTATAGGGGAGAGAGTACGTGCTATCCAGTGGAAGACATCCTGTACAACTGGACTCTCCCCTAGAGTACGTACTCTAGGGGGGAGAAGACGTACTCCATCTGGAATACGTACTTTAGGGGGGAGAGGACGTACTCCGTCTGGAGTACGTACTCTAACTAGACAGGACGTGTTCTCCCTCCTATAGTACGTACTCTAGGGAGGAGAGTACGTGCTCTATTCGAAAAATTTAAAAAGTATTTGCATATAGTTGGACAGGCCGTCCTCTACCGAGAGTACGTTTTACTCATCTGCTCTCGTAGGTTCAAATTATTTATTTATTAAATATTAAAATTTTTTATGATAAATAATAAATTTTAAAAATTTAAAAAAAGAAATCATTTTTTTTTAAAAAAACCCAAAATTAAATAGATTGAAGAGCAGAGAAAGTGAAGCTGAAGGCAGTTCTGTCCTGTCATCCAAATGGTTGGTGAAAAATATCGCAATCTCTAATTTTTTCCCAAATATTAAGGTATTTTGGTCTGTCTTTTCCATCATTTTGATCTTTGTTTCTCCAAATTCTATACTGAATCTGTTTTCTTCACATATATATGTTTCCTGAGTTCATCAAGCTTTTACAGACCTTCAATGGAAAATGAGATATCTAAATTCCAGGACATTCTTCTATTCTTTGCATGACATGCATAGCTGTATTTAAGTAGAATTAGGGCTGCATTTAAAGGGTAAAATGGACATCATGGTCGTGGGAAAGAGAGACAATGGCCAAGTACAAGTGTATTTGGCCAATGAGGGCCAAACATCTCATCTTCTTTTATACTATTCTTCATCTTCTTGCATGTCAAACCCTAATTGTTCGTTTGGAGCTATACTTAAGCATCTTTTTCTTATTGTAATGGGAGAAAAATATATGAATAGAAAACTTGATTTTTGTTGCTGCAAAATCATTGCCCTCAGGCCTTATTGGTTTCCATACTTGGTGTGTAACATATGAGCATCGGTCACTACCAATGGTTGCCAAATTTGAGGTTATTTGATAACTATTAGGGACATTCACTTTCTCCGACCAAATCAGAAGTTGGAAGCTGAGGAAATGAGTGAAAAATCTACAACTTTACTGGAGTTACCCTTCACTTACGGAGGAGGATATTGCCGAAGGTGCATTATGTCACCCTTTCGGACAAGCAGTGGTTATCTTACCATTGCTCGATCGTGCATGCATCTTTTGCCCTAAAATTTTTTCAGAGTCCACCTTCACACTCAAAATCAAATACATCTTGTTAAAATTTCATCTGATTTGCTTCAACCAATCAGGAGATATACGTTTTACAAGTTAAATATTATTCAGCCCAGAAGATTATTTATCGGAGAAAATTTTTTATTTTGTTTGTTGCATGTTTTTTTGATCTGATTTTTTTAAGCTGAAATTTTGAAAATCTTTCATGCATATTGTTGGCTAGTCAGTGTTAAAATATCAATTCAATTGGAATTGGTTTGAAGAAGATATATTTTGTGCTTGTTGGAGTCTCCATCGGCCAAATTTCTTGGTGTAAATCCGTAAGTCACTTGTCATTTGATTGTGTTGTCAAACCCAACCCTGAGGGCGCATCACCAAACAGAGATCATGAACTAGTTAATGGGTTTAGAAAGAATGAATAGTCGAACAGGCAAATTGTAGAGCAGTTGAGGACCTAATCTAATCAACCTAAGATGACACAAAATAGAGAGATGGCGATCCATTTGATTTTAACTTCCAAAAATCATTCCCATTTCCCATTTATTATTACTCATTTACATTATACCAGAAACACTAAATTTTACAACCAAAAAATCCCCTCCTTTTTTCTCATCTCATCTATCCCATCTCCCAACCTCTAGTAGAAAACAAAAAGGAAATGAAAAAAACTGGTAAAAAAGCTTGTTTATAACTACTAAAAACTTCCCAATAGACTACCTCGGTTTTGGTTGTGATCCATGAGACAACAAGGGTTGAAGAAGTCCCTGAGAAGATGGGCTTCTAAGCAGCATAGCCTGAGATCGGGTAAGCATCTCTGTCATAGATGGCGTCTGATAAGCCTGAACGAGGCTTGAACTATCAGTCGAGTCGCCTCTAGCCGTCGCCCTCTGCCACGAATGGGAGCTTAACCCCGAAAGAATATAGGCTCTACCAGAAGCCTCGTACAAATGCCTACTTGCCATTCTTTCTTGCATTTCCTTAAGCTCTGCATCTAATGCCATCCAAAGCTTGTCTTGATTTTTTGCCGATAATGTTTCAGATAAGACCATCCTGCAATTTTCTAGAATTGAGCAAGCACAGGTTAATTGGCCTTGTTCGGCTGAAGCTCGGGCCTGAGACATTGCCTCGGCTGCTCTGAGTCTGTTTCGTTGGCTGTCCACTTCTGCCGACACAACCCCTTGCCCTGCTTTCTTGGGTCTTTCGACTGTAACCTCATCGCTTTCCAATGTTTCCATTTGTTTGGTTATCGGATCTTCGAACGTACACTTAACCTTTAGCAATCGAGTTGTATTGCAAGCAGACTCTGTTGGGACATTGATTGAGACGAGAAAATCTCTCTCTTCCTCGGCATACAAGTCTCCAACATCAATCAATCCTGTACGTCTGTCGACCATCAGTCGACTCAAGTAACTTCCTGCTCTTAGTGATCCAAGGTAGATGCTAGGATCCACACATTCAATTTCTACTTGCAGCTTCTGCACTGTCACACTCAAAAGCCCTCCAATGCACTGAGCAAATGCATCTTGAAGCACAGCTTCGGTTTCGATGAA
Organism: Begonia peltatifolia; assembly: GCA_022433055.1. Taxonomy (NCBI): domain Eukaryota; kingdom Viridiplantae; phylum Streptophyta; class Magnoliopsida; order Cucurbitales; family Begoniaceae; genus Begonia; species Begonia peltatifolia. Next base: position 22,742,658 of record CM039520.1, on the reverse strand, counting down.
GGAGAAGGTTCCGCCCGATGTCTCCGATATGGAGTGCATTGAAGAAGCATCATGGTCGGCACCAAAACCAAAAGAATGGACTGGAATCACAAACCCAGATCTACCGCTACCATAAGATAGAGGGAGAAGTAACCTATAATTCGGCTGGGATAGGTCTGTTCTGGATCCATTAACGGTATAAGTGTCTTGCCCATCGGACAACAGGATTATACTGGCAACAACATTCTTCTGCTGTCGATCCTCAATTACCTTGGCACCCTTTCTTAGACCTTCAGCAATATTCGTTCCACCGTTTGCAATCAAAGAGTTAACGGCTTGTAGTGCTTGATGCCTGCCTGTGTCAGTCATCCTACGCAGAGGAAAAAGGCGGCGGGCCGTTGAGGAGAAAGCAATAACTGAAAGCCTGTCAGTGGAGCTAAGGTTTTGAATTAGGAACCCCATTGCTCGTTTTAGCAGCGCCAGCTTTGTACCAGCCATGCTTCCGCTGATGTCGAGGACAGTCACGAGGTCAACTGGGGCCCGATGGGTTTGAGAATACCGAGACTGGCTAGCTTGGTTTGTGCTAGAATTCTGACCCAAAACTGAAGCAGCAGCTTTAAGATGGACTAAAACGGTGAAATCACTGGCCGACTTTGATTGTGGAAAAGCTGAAATTTCCGGGTGAAGTTTGATCTCTACAATCTTGCGTGATCTGTCTGTAGAAACCTTTGGATCGTGAGGACTTTTCTCCACTGCATGTACAGATTGGTTATCTAAGGATTCATCATCATCAAAGAGACCTGGTTCAGGTGCCAAATGTAGAGGCGTGTTGTGCCGAGGAGGAGGTAATCGACGAACAACGGCGGTAAAGGCATTATTCTGATTCCACCCAACAGAACCAATTTGTGTTCTACCAGACAAAGGATCCGAAATGGGAGCCTGAATGGGGACATCTTTCCATTTCGCTCGACAAACTGGGCAAATTTGGTTCCCATGTTTCACATTTGAAGTAATGCAATGAAAATGGAAGGAATGCGAGCATTCTGCCATGAAAATAGCATGGCCGCCTCCTTGTTTCATTTTCATCAAACAAATTGAGCACGTTTGCTGAAATGTCAAACCACAAAAGTAAAGCTATTTCAGTCGATGAAAGGAAATAAAGAGGTTTGATGAGGAAACTTCATTCTTCAATGAAAAAGAATCATTCTCCAAGCATATATGCAAATCCATTGTTCTCTTATAGATGTCAACAACATTAGAAAAATAAAATTAGTCAATCAGAGTATTGAAATTAATGTTAATAAACTTGATGGGCGATAATATCTTTGAACTTATAACCAGAGAATCAAGCTTTATTTCTTCCAGTTTCTCAGAAACATGGTAGAAGAGAGAATTTTTGAAAGAATATATAATAAACTGTTTTTTTAAACAGAGATTTAACTGTTTTCAACGAAAAATATTATGTGATTTGAAGAAAATGCAGACGGACAAAATGGAAAATAAGGGAAATAGAAAGGCAATGAACCTTTGAAAAGCTCCCACATCTGGACAACTTTAAACTACGCGAAGATGGCGATGGTGTCGTAGGCCGAGATGAGCCCATCTGAGCCGGCGAAAGAAGGGCGGCATCGGAAAATTTCTCGGGAATGTCGGAATCTATTGAAGGACAAGAATCATCCAGTGTTTTAGGGACAAAGCCGCAGAGATTCTTACCAAGAGCAAGCTTCGCTTTCCTCCATTTGCTGCCCATTTCCCCTCTCAGATCTTAAACCCACCGCAAATGATCCAAAATCCAAACCAAAACTGCTTGAAACCGAAGAAGACAGACGAAAATTAAACTCAAACCAAAACATACAAAACCCAGATATCTAACAGCCCTCGTTTCAAGCTTCTACTTTTACTTTCTTCAGCAGCGCTCTCAGAGAAGGAGGGAGACGTCTAGTGGGCTTTGTGAAAAGCTCAAACGGAGCACGAAACCCGATAAAGAGAGAGGGAGGAGAGAGAGGAGGTGTATGATGGTGGTTTTGCAGTAGCAAAAAGATGGAAGAGAACGGGCTAACATTTGCAAAAAAGAACGAGTAAGGGCTAAATGTCAAAGGAGGAAGTGGCGAGAGATTTCAACAAAGTTGTAGCTGGAAGAAGGCTGGAAGTTTAATGGCCGCCATTGGAGAGAGGAATTGACCTGCGATGAAGCGCAGGAATTAAAGAGAAGTATAAATACAGGCACGTTATGGTTGAAAATGGGAAAGTTGCCAACTTTATTTGATTACACTCTCATCACCGCCTCTTACCCTCTCTTATTTCCCGTTATACCCTCGCCCCATAAATTATTATAATAATAATTAATGTAATTAAATTTTAAATATAAATATTAATAGTTAATTATTAATAAATTATAAATAATTAATATTATTATTATTATTATTAATTAAATCAATTATTATTTGACATATTAAAAAATATATTTAGATAATATTATAACATAAAAATACTAAACTAGACCAACTATAATAAAATAATTATAAATTATTTATTTTTTAATAAAATATTATAATAAATTATATAAATTAATAAATAAATTACGTATGAGTGACAATTCTTTATATTATTATAGATAATATTTATTTATAATTTTACTTTTTAACAAAATATTTATATATTATTATTAATTAATTACAATAAAATTATAAATAATTAAAATAAATCAAACCCCAATCTTTACACGACACTCGTTGCATAAAACTTGAAGACTATTCCCTGGCCTCACAAGATTCCTTTTCACCTTTTACAAATGGGTTTTACCGTTGCTCATTTTTTAACCCAGTGGATCATTGTTTCTTCTTTCTCTCTCCATAGTTAAGTTGAGTTTCTCTCTCTAAAAAGGACACCTTTCTTTGGCCACAGACTGGAGAAGTGGAATTTGCGAAGTGGGTAGTGCCATAATTTTGTTATCATCATGAATTCAAAGAGAAAAAAAAAAAAAACACAATGAGTACTGTGTATGACTTTAAATCTAACGAATGGAATGATGGTTGAAGATGGAATTTGGATTACTAGCTGTAATTTATTTTGGAAAAGTAACTTTTTTTTTGAAGGAATCATCACAATCAGACGCACTCGTGTAACACACCACCTGTCATTTATGCGGTTTCCAGGTCAACCCACTTTCTCATTTTGTCCTCTTCACAAGCTTTATCCATTTTATTTTATTATTTAATACTTTAAAATAATAAAAATTCAATGGTCAAAAAATGGGTCTTGGGAATTGTTCAACCCCATGCCTATTTGTTCCTACTAATGTGTGTTTCATTTGAATGATGGGATAATGTCACGCATTAATGATTTTAATATTCAAACTGTGTGTTAAAAATAAAGACATGATTTCATCCACCCTTTTGGTTGTTCTACGCCTTTTATAATTGTTTTGACACTATCATTTCTTTTCTTCTTTTTATTTTTTAATTAAAAAAAACCTAATAAAATAATGTATTGGGTTCCCCTAAATAAAAAAAAAAAAAAAATCTTCATTTTTTCTTCAAGAAGATAAAATTCTATGATCGGAATACTATTCTCTGAGTTCCTAAAGTTGAAATGGATAACCGAGCATGGGTGGCAAGTAGTTAAGTGACTTACTCGTAAACGATTCTCTGATTATGACAAGAATTTATAAGAATTGTTTTGCGAGAAACTTCCTAAATAATTCTTCCGGAGCTCTTAGATCACTCATTGTGAAGACTCTGATGTTGGACACCTCGTCCGTGTGTAGGCTCGGTCGCATCTCGTCGAGAATCATGAAAACCCTAATACAGTCTTATGCAAGAAGAGGACAGCTATTTAGCGAGGTTGAGAGTGCAGTATTTGAGCATCCAAACAGAGACAGATGATGACGATGATGAGCCTTGCATTGGGTGGTGGAATACTCTATTTTCCACTTACTTTGCTTTTCTCCTCTCAAATGAAAAAAGGTAAGACTTTTAAAAGATGAAAAAATGCATCTTTTAGTTTTAGGCAACCAAAAAAGTTGATTCCTTTTCCCCCCACAACCACAGCATCTACTCTCTCTCTCTCTCTCTCTCTCTCTCTCTCTCTCTAGAAACTAAACTCATAGAGTTTGATTTTGCTACAAATTATTCCAATTAATTGTTTACTAATTTCTTAAATGATCAACACCTGTTGTGGAGAGGGGATATGATTCCATTTTCCCTCTCTAAAGTCAACTAAAAACATCAAATTATTGCTTAAGATTCCCTCTTCTTCTTAATTATTATCAAATTAAATACAATATTTATTTAAATTCCAAATTTTGTAATGAGATCATGCCCAATTTGTTAGCTTTGGGCCGAGCAACTCAAATGGGCTTCAAAATCATCAAATTAGGAGAGAGAGAGAGAGAGAGAGAGAGAGAGAGAGAGAGTATATATTTATTTGAGAGAGAGATAGAGATCCTGCGGCTGCACCTCATATTTCTCCACTTTCTACTCAAAGCCCTTGAAAAAAGCAGAGGGCCATCGTTCTCGACAGTCGTCTATAAATTCAAAAACACATCCAGATCGTCATCCAGAAGCCAAAAGAAAGCAAGCAAGCAAGAAAGATGGGTTTGAAGAAGAACTTAAAATTGGCCATCCTCATAGCCGTCGTCGTGATGATGGTGCAGGCCGAGAGAGGAGAAGCCGCCACGAAAGAATGTATGAACAGATGCATGCCAGCCTGCTTGGGCTCTCCCCAGGCCACTCTCGATCCCTGCACCTCCGCCTGTGAGAACTTCTGCGACGGAAACGTCCACTGGCATCCCTCCGACCCCTGAGAACCTCACCTCCTCCGTCCCTGCTCTTCCTCGCCGACACCCTAAAACCCCATTGTTCTTCTATCGTCCACTTTCCACGAGCTGGGATGCTACTTTATCTGATGTGCTGTTTCTAATTCTCAGTTCGTTGTCGTTACCAGCAGATTCTTGCAAGCTTGCTGCAATGAATGTTTTGACGTGCCTTAATAAGTTGTTTTCTTTGATACTAAATGTGATTTGTCTTTCTTGTTTCATATGTTATCGATCGATCTGCTTAATTGTACTTCAAAAATGATTGGTTTGACTTTCACGTCATGTCAAAGTCAACAAGATGAGACAACTTTTTTGGCAATATTAAGGCTGCCCCGAAGCACATAAGACCATTAATTTTGACTATTAACAAGTTTTAATCGCCGATTTATAAAGCCATTAACACAACACTAGTTGTAATTGTAAATTCCCGAGTTGCTAGTTGTAGAAATGGCCCGAAGGTTTATTGACATGTTACAACATCTAAAGACAAAGAAAGCCTACTCCAATCCATATACAAATTTAGTAGAGATTCGGACAGAGTACTCCGGTTTTCCGTTTTGACAAGATCTCTTGATGATCACTAATTTCCTTCTCTACGGGATGATGGAATTACCAAGAGCAATCAAAATTAACCTATGAACGGAGGACCATAGCATTTTGTAATTCAAAGAAAATAATTTATTATTTTATCCACCATAGAACCAAATAATTAGTATTCCGTCATTTTCAAATCTTCGGTTAGACTTTTATTGAAATTCAGACATCATATTTTTGTTGTACTTTTTATCTATGGCTAAATTCCATTCCATCCTAATGGGTAGCTCAAGGGCCACATTTTATATTTTGTCGGAGAAAGAACGAGAGAGAGAGAGAGAGATATACAATATGATTTTGAATGACACGTGTGCACCTCACGTGACTCATTTAACAAAATTTTTGATATCATTGTTCATCTTACTCGCAGTATAAAGTTCAAGAATCTTTGGTTCAACTTAAAATAACGACCTAATTTCAAGGTTCATTGTGCACTCTGTCACGTAGTTTCTTGTAATACATGGGATAGGAAGAAAACAAAAATAGTTGTAATAAAAGTGAAGAGTCTTTATCATATATTTGAAAGATCAAAGACACTTGTACCGTCTCTCATTGCTCTTATGGAGTCTGTGCGAAGTTGTTTCACTTTTTCAAGCGATATGAGTCAGAAATCGTACATATTTTTCTTGAATTATCCCAAAATACGTTGTGTTATGTAGAAAAATAGACTTTTCTTATAAATTAGTTCTTTTCGACTCTCGTATTTCACCACTTTCTATTCAAGACCCAACGTAAAGTCAAGGTCAAATAGAGAGAGAGAGCCCGAGCCTGCGTCTTAAAATCTAGAGAGAGAAGGATAATTTTGAAGCAAAAATAAAATAAGAAGATCCAGCAACGTGGGACGAGGCACAGTTATCTCGGATCATTGACCAAATCTCAACATTTCCTCGAGACAGAAGTGCAAACCCACCTCACAGATTTTAGTAACTCACCATCCACCTCATATTTCTCCACCTTCGATTCAAGACCCTGAAAAAAAGCAGAGAATCATCGTCCTCGAAAGACATCTATAAATTCAAAACCCCGCCCACGTTATAATCCATCAGTCTCCATTGAATAACAGAGCTCAAAAGCAAGCAAGAAAGAAAGAAAGATGGGTTTGAAGAAGAACATACAACTGGCCATCCTCATCGCCGTCGTCGTGCTGGCGGTGCAAGCTGAGAGAGGAGAAGCAGACTACGCGGCATGTTATAACAGATGCATGCCGGCCTGCGTCGGAGCACCAAAGGCCACTGTTCAGGCCTGCACCACAGCCTGCGACACCTACTGCAAAGGACACGATTCATTTTTAAAGCGCTGAGGCCGGAGCAGCCCTGCTCTTCCTACCGCCGTCTGTTTTCCGGTCATCCACTTAGCGATGAGTTGGGATGCTTATTTTTCTGATATTTCTGTTTCGTTACCACCACCACCCTCTTGCAAGCTTGTTGCAAGGAATGATTGAGTTGTTTTTCAATAATAAATATCATTTGTTTTAAATTTAACTGAAATGTCACGTCATTTTGTATCGCATAGCCAGAATACAATACTCGTGTGTGACGTATAATTAATTTTGGATATAAAACAATCGAAATTCTTAAATTATTGTTACACCAATCATTATCCAATAATTTATAATTTTATTGCTCCTAATCTTGATTAAGATATAATTGGAGTTGTAGTTAATTGTTATTGGTCTTGGCCTAATTATAATCATTCTAAGAAAACTTTGGTTAATTATGTTATTTCGTCCTTGACACAATGGTTAATCTGTTAAACAATATGATGTGTCATCATCTTATTGGTAAATGTTTTTTTTAATTAAATAACAAATTATATTATCTTATTAGGAAGCTTTTTTGGTTCTGCTTTTTAAACTAACTTTACGCAGATGACTTTGTCCTTCTTTTATTCAAATGACTTGATTCAACGGTCAAGATTCTTAGTTGACCAACGCACACCAATTGATTAATTGAAAAAACAGTGAATAATTTAATTAGGAGGGATAATTTAAGTATTAGGGTTTTGGCAATCGAAGTTAATTCGTATTTAATTTCTAGTTAGTCATTAAAAATCTCAAATTTCATTGTTAAATTAAATTGAAGTAAAATTAAATTGGTAATTAAAAAAAATTATGATGTCAATTCCTTGTACGTGTTCGATATATTTTTTATTACTATATTACTTGTGACGTCGCGCGTACTTACATTGTGTAAAATCAGTAACTACACCGTCTTCCATTCGTGTGGATTGAAATCAAGCCTTCCAAACTATTTGCAATATAGTTCCTTGTCCTGGTCAATTATGTCTGTAGCTTTGGTCGCCAGTGATCGAATTTGTGCATAATTCTATTTTCGAGCTCGTTCGACTGTTTTTGTAGTTTGGTCGACAAATGCAGGTCCTCCAACCTGTTTAAAATCCGATCATCCAGAACTCTAGCCGATCGAATGGACCTAAAACATGAAAATCAATTTAATTTTCTATTCCGGGATTTACTCGCGTATTAGTAATTTTCAATAATAACGAGAAAGTATTTTTAAACCATTTACATTTGATAGAAACTGAATACAAACTTGTCAACTTAACCCATCAATCCATCATAACACTTAATCCTAATTATTCGAATAACTTTAGAACACGACGAAACGACCAACCAACGGACTTGTAATTAAAAACAATAGTAACTTTTAGGGGTAAAGTATAATTTAAACCTTAAACAGGTTTTTTCAAAAAAAAAAAATTGAATTTGGTCGGATTGAATTGTTTTTTTTTTTAACAAAATGAACATTTAATTGAGTATTTCTGTTTTGCTCGGTTGGTTTCTTTTTCAATTGTAGTTTTAAACTTTTTACGTTTGGACTCGGCTCGTGCCCGTTTAGAATCTTTAGACTTGGTTTTGGGTTTGCTTTAGTTGTTTTAAGCTCGATTTTGTTAGTTTTTAAAATATAAAAATAGAAATATATATATAATATCGGTTCGGTTCAATTCGGTTCTGACCGAAGCAAAATCGAGCATGATCTAATTTTAATAACACGGTCTAATTTTAAGTGGAATAAACTTCATATGAATTTTATGAAATAAATCTAATGCATTAATAAATATAAATTACATTTCCTTGTTTGGCGTAGAAATCTCAGGGAGTTCCTTCCCCCTCTTCGGAGACGCAGGCAGCCACGAAGAATTTCAGGTGCTCTGTGGACCCCTTCAAATAACCTATTTTGGTCGGAGAAGAAGAGGAATTTTAGTAAGTTTGTATCCACCTCATATTTCACCGCGTTCAGCTCAAAAAGCCCTCCAAAAAAGGAGCCAAGGACGTCTATAAATTCATAAACCCGTCCAGATTCTCATCCACCAATCTCCCCCGAATCACAGAAGCCAAGCCAGAAAGAAAGAAAGATGGGTTTGAAGAAGAGCATAAAATTGGCCGTCGTCATTGCACTGGTTGTGATGATGGTGCAGGCCCAGGGAGGCGAAGCAACCAAGGAGTGCTACAACAAATGCATGTCGGAGTGCTTGGACGTCCCAAATGCTACTATGCCGGCATGCAACGCCGCCTGTGCAGACTTCTGCCAAGGAGACACCAACTGGCGAAGGAAACGATGAGCGGCTGTTCCTCCGCAGGACCTGTTCGTCCTCCCCAACTCCACGAACCCTACATTCACTTTTGCCCTGAGTTGGGATGCTTATTTTTTCTGATATTTTCCGTTTCTGATTGTCGCTATTACCACCAACTTCTTGCAAGATTGTTTGCAATGGATGGTCGAGTGATTGGATAAAGTTTTTACTGTCAAGAATAATTGTGATTTGTTATCATATACTGTAACATTGATTCGTGTTGTTATGGATGTGTTTGAAGGAAATTATTATGTATAAATCGAAATAAGTATGACCATCTGGATATGGGTCGATCGGGTGAATAAATCTCTATCTAATCTTTGATTTTGTCAACTTAAGAGTGGAGGACTGTTTCTCTCTCTCTCTCTCTCTCTCTCTCTCTCTCTCTCAATTTGGTATAAATTGATGCTGTAATCCAGCTTCTGGTTTTAGATCATGGGGAGCCAAATAGACATTGTAGTTTAGCAGCGAAGAAGACGAGAATTACAGGCGCCTTCATCTTACCAGCTTTTTTCTTGCGTGAAATCGTTTAAATTTGAAGTTATTTTGATTGGGTTTTTAGATCTAAGAACAGGGTCATAGAGAATGGGTGACACAAGTAAACGTAGGAACATGAAAATTTGGTGAAATTAGTGGGCCACTGCGCAGAGAAGGACGAACGAGGAATCCACAGACTACCGTGTATGAATATTTGCTAACAGCGGTATTCAAGATCATTTATCGAGCAGGTCTCGACTGGTTCTTCCATGGCGGACGAGATCCAAAATAGCACAACACGGTACCAAATTGTAATTTTTATAACCATAACTAATGCTTTGTTATCATCTTCGTCGTTTTTGCAGATTATTTTTCAGGGATTTTTTTGGATGAACAAAGTTTTGGAGATGGTGAATGAAATAGTTGCTTGATTTGGATAAGACCAACTCCAAGCTCTGAAAATATGGTTCAATTTTCACTTGATTAGTGCAAGTGATTCTGTAGTTAAAAATCGAACCATATCTGAAAGAAAAATACAAAAGAAGAACGCCAAAAGTCACATAAAAAACCCTTTCGCCAAAAAACTACGATCAAAATGTGAAGATCGAAGTACAAAACTCTAAATGATATCGTAAAGTGGATCAATCGGTGTGATTCAATAGATTTCGAGTCATAAAAGTACAAGGAATTACAAAAATCCAGGCTGCACTGTAAAAAAAACAATTCTCTCCATAGATCAACTGCTTAAATTCTGAATAATTTTGGAGACGGCAGAATATGTACCGAAGATTGATGATACGATTCCGACCGTTATGATTGCAACGCAAATTACAGCCTGAAAACATAGAAGAGGTCAGTATATGGTATCAAACTCAGTTTGGGCAGGAAGAGATCTAATGATTTACCTGGAGGAGTGTTACTTTTCCCTTCAAAATGCACAAGAAACAAGCACATGGCAGAATCAGAGTCTGTTTCCATCGAATTCATCAGAAAAAACAGCAATAAAAATGGTCCAAAAACTTGATAAAATGTAGAAGAAAACATACCACAAGCATTGTCAGGAGTGATCCAATCAAAGACATTACCAAACCTGAAGATACAAACAGAAGCTGAAGACTAGGAAACAAAAACAAAATCCAGAGAACAAGTCGTTTCTGATCTTGGTTTTTGTTTGGTTTAAGAATTACCGAAGAACGGAATGGCCAGGCCAACAAAGAGGGTGGACACAACAAGAGAGGTTCTGATGAGGATGGAGTAGATATGAGACTTGGCATCGTTGGACGGTATCAACTCCTCCAGGCTCATCGCAACTGGAGAAATGGTCAGTGCATACGTGCTGCTAATTAAGGAACAACCTCAGACATCATATTAATCGACAAACTTTCAAATTATGTCTTCATCACTGAACCGTGTTAAAATCTTCTCGTGTTTAAATGATTTTCTTACAACGCAATCGACCCAATAGTTTTAAATTATGTTTTTTTTTTTGCAGGAAATAAGTAGATGATTCAGGATATTTGGTGAAGGGGTTGACCACCTGCAAAAGAGCCAAAAGTTGGAAAATTAAAAAGAGAGATTTTAGCAGAAAATGGTGAAAAAGAAGAGAGAATCAGAAAAGTTACAGTGGTCCAAACAGCAATTTTGGAGGCGACCAGATCCTGAGGCATGTTAAGAGTGAATTGAGACAGAGTTGATTCTCCAAACATCAAATATCCCATCACACCAACTCCAGCATACATCATAGTACATATCACAAAACTGCACAAGCAGACACAAGTTGTTTCCATTATTTATTACTATCGAATTTCAAAACGTTAAAATTCAACTTGTCATCGTAAAAACACTGCCAAACGGTCAATTTCACAGATTACAGAACAGAAAAGTTCATCTAAAGATTTGTACAATCAGATTCAAATCTGTTGTGTGATCTAAATTGTTGCCTTCTGCTAGAAAATCGAACGAACACAAAAAGAAAAGACAGCAAAAGTTTACAGGGGGGAAAATTCACTAACTCAAAAATCAAAGTTACAACTGAGTTTTGCAGCACAACTAACAATGAATATAGTAATGTAAAATCCTAACACTAAATATGCGCCCAGCCAGCCCATTTGGAATGATAGAAAGACAAAAAATTTCAATGAAAAGGTGGAAAAAACATGAAAAATGGGTAGTGGTTAAATGAATGTAATATTACCAGGTTAGAAGGACAGAAGGATATTGAGTTGGTTTAGCCATTGACGTGTAGATGTTCGGAAAAACAGCATGGCCCGAGTAGCAAAAGCCGTAGAGACCGATGGAAACAGGCAGAGTTGAGAGGTTGAGGACTGATCCTTGGCTCTGAAACCCAACTCCATCCACCAAACCAGTCCAAAACAAGCACAAAACCACTAAAACCGAAGCCATGACTCCTCCGGCTGAACAAACAAAACAATTCATATTTTGATCTCATCATCAACTCATGGAAAGTTCATATTTTGATCTTTTCCTACTTACGAAAAGTTCGATGAGATAAATAAAAACATATTGTTTTGAGAAACTATGCTAAAGTAAGAACTTACTGACCAGAGATGTAGCTGAGAATACTAAGGTCCCGCAGGCAAACAGTGGGAAGAACAGCAATGGCAGTCATAATAGCAAATAAAAGATGGGATTCAAACTCCAAATGACCCAAAGTTATATGGGCGTTTGGGAACAGAGATGACAAGTTATCACTCTCCAGAATAATGTACTCAATACAAGAAGCCTGCAATTAGAGGCAATCAAATCCTTGAAGCTCATAAAGAGATACAAAATGGAAACGATTTTTATAATTAAAGTTTCATAACATAGATTTCTAAGAATTATGAAGCAATATTTTGATTGTTGGATGAGAATGTTAAATTCTACGTGTTTCCGTTTGTTCATTTATAAAGCAATTAAGGCGATGGTAATGATTGAAAATAAAGAACTTAAATCCAAAATGTACACAAAACAGACTGATTTTGTGATGTGCAGAAAGTAATATTGCAAGACTTTTGCAAAAATCGCGAATCTTGTCATGTTATAACATGAAATCCTTATTAAATTTTAGAAAAAGAAGTAGTACTTACGTATAGTTCCACGTATAGTATTATCTGCATCAACATAAAAACATAATCAGATTCAAACACATAGTTGTCTAGTATATTGATATTTTCCTAAGTTAATCTTAAATTCTCCGACTACAAGAGAAGTAGTTCTGCTCTTAATAGTTGAATTAATAAAGTTTACTTCATTTTTTATCATTCATGATTTTATCGATCGATCCAGAGCCATAACAACTACTCGTGTTGCATTGGACAACCAATGTAGTTGAGGTCACCAACGGGCTTGTTGGCCAGACTAGACTCGAAGTTTTATTTTTTGACAAGGTCTGGACTTAATTTTCAAAGGTTGGTCTTAGCGGTCAATATAACGAGTCACCAATGCATGTAGAAGCAACAACACAAACAAGCAAAGAGAGAGCTACCTATAATCGTCTCTCTTCGCATGTTAGCATAGTTGCTTTTGCATGCACATAGACCGTTAGCCTGAGTAGGTTGGCAAGAATGAACTATGAATTGTGGGTTCGCACAGTATTAATCGCTAGTATTGTGACACGTTGTGACGCTCTAGTATTGATAGCCTTGCTCGAGCTTCAAGCCTCAATCCTAATCTCGGTCCAACCTCAGCCCAATAGACCGATTTGGCTAACAATAAAGCGCATGAAAGGTATTAAAAAGAATTACCGATATGATAATACGACCGTAAGTGCCGAAGGCAGCGTGGCCGATATCGGGATAAGTTTCGAGACCGGGTTGGCTGTCCAAGCATCGGCGGAGAAGAATTCCAGTATAAAAGGAAAGAAGTGCAAAAGTAAGCAAAATGGAGAGCCCAATCCATCCACCTTCTTTTACTGCAAATGGAGTTGAAAGAATTCCAACTCCACACAACACATTCATCCCTGCAAAAAGAAGATCAAATTTTAAGAAACAAACAAAAATGGTGGGGCTGTTTAGATGACTATTTTATGACCGGAGCAAAGAACATGGTTCATGTGGAAAAGGAATCCTTTTTCTGTTTGTTTGTGTCGATGATGTCGGCAATTGTTTCTAGTGTTCATAATCAAACAATTTCATTGAAAGACATAAATTAGTTCTTAGACTGCCGTAAAAATGTGAAAAATTAGAGATAATAAGATAGTTCGTTACCATTAAGAACAGCTTGAGCATATGAGCTCTGGCGAGAGGACGGAAGTTCATGAGAAACTTTGGAAGATTTCTCGTCTCTTCTGGCAGAAGCTCTGATCCTCGACGGAAATGGAGGAAGCAAAGACTGGGAACTCCGCCATTTGTCGTCGGCTATCACGGTGGTCGGCAACAGCAACGGCTTTGTTTCCGATTGTAACGACTCAGGTGTATGTCGTCTGGTTAGAGTAGACGATAGAAACGAGCTGCCCAGTCGGGTTAACGATGGAGTGCCGAGAAACCCAATACCCGGCGACGGTACACTACTTAGCATATCAATTGATTGCCTGCGAAAATCATGTCTTTGTATTTAGTTTGAAGTATTTCAAATTTCTAATCCGACTGTTTCATGTTTTTTCACAAATCCATGAAAGCAGCTTTGTTTTTTTACGTTTAGAACGTGTCATCCGAAATTTCAGTCAAATTATGCAATTTGCAGGATTTCCTCAGCAGAATCTGAGATTAATCCTTCCCCAGAACCATTTCAAAAAGAAAAAGAGTTGGTTGGGTAAAAAGCTTGAGCTGATTTGGATCGCAGAAACCGCTGAAACATGACAAAGGGGAAGAGAGAACCTGTAACTCTGAGGCCATGAGGTAACGAAGGAGCCTTGTTTGTTTTGATTCTGGCTATCGGACGACGAATCGGAAAAATCAGAGTCGTTTCGGTCATCATCTTCCTTGTTGAAATCCTGTTCTTCGGCTTCTTCTTCACTCTCTATGTACCAACTCTGTTCTGAAACAGAATTCTTCATCGTTTTCTAGTCCGAAAATTATGAAATCCAAGCAAAACTTCAACACAACCTGCGCGTATTCACGCGATAAACTACATTGAGAGATAACAAACCAGATTTAGAGCTAAAATTTCTTCGCAATGTTCCAAAACGGCATTTACACTACTGAAAAAAAAAAAAAAAAAACAGAGACTGTAAGAGAATCCAACCCAGAAATTTAAATGACCAGCTAACTTTCTCACATTTTCCTTGTTCTTCTCGTCAACCAAACAGAAATTAGCGGAGAGGGGAAAGACAATAACACGAAACAGAACAAAGAGAGAGGTGCAAATCTACAGCCTACCCAATAGCTCCTCCTCTGCTATTTAAGGCTCTCTCTCTCTCCCCAAAAATTGCAAGCGACATTACTGAGACCATTAAAGGATTTTTTTTTTTTTTTTTCCTTTAAACAGAGCACAATTTCTACGGATCCGAGAAAAGCAGCCGCCTTTACTATAGTAATTGAATCAAGTTAATTAAACTATTATTAATCTCAATCAAATCACATGTGATTCGTGGCTTCAAAATTGTAAAATCCAACATTAAATGCCTTGAATTCCCATAATTTGCCCTACTGTGTTAGCTGTCTCACATGATGTCTCACGTGATGATGTGGCACCGTATAGGTCGTACATGTGAGCATGCATGATTTGAGCATTAGAGATTTAGAACATAAAAACAAGGGTTCCACTTGAATTATTTCGTTCTCATCCTCTTAACAACGAAGGTCCCACTGGAATCAAAAGATAAAAAGACAGTGTGTATGCACGTGTGCAACAGCTAGTCACATCATGGCAATCAAGACAAACTAACTTGGCCCCTCAAATTCAATCCACACATAAATTCATTCGCAAGAAACAAAATAAAGGATTAACAATTGGTCTAGCAATCTCAGGCCCAAAATAGAAAAGATCGACGATTGTTGGGGCTCCCCACAGGCCGGCTTCGAGTTCGAGCTCGAGCTTTGCCATTTTGGTCTATCACTGTTCTGCCAATTTGATTCTTGATCGACTCCATAAAAATAAGAAAGTCAAAGTGTCATAATCCTGACTTTCAAATTCTTTGGAACAATCAAGATGAATTTGCGAAGTAATCATAAGATACTTATGTATTCCTCTGTTTTCCAAGTGTGGTTTCCCAATTTATTGCATTTGCTTAAAACACTTGGTCCATTTGTCCTCTGCTTCACTAAGACCCAATAGCATTGCTACATAACTGCTTATGAAAACCGATGGATGTTAATCAGTAACAAAATGGTCCTAAGTTGATGTACCGACAAAGTAACTAATATTTCTATTATACCATTTTCCATAAGAAATTTGGAAAGTAAATCATAACTTGTTTAATTAGCTTGACCCTGTAATTACTCTAATTACTTTAGTAGAATGGTTGTCGCAACTGCGTTTGAGAGAAAAAAGCATGAAATCACCGGATTATTTTTCAAGCATAGGAGAAAAATGGTAAAGATCCAATGAATCCAGTCGATTTAATTAGATAAACATAAAGTTTCAACTAAACCCAAAAAGGAAAAAGTGGGAGACATAACCTGTTTAGGATGAATCTGTAGACGTGGGAAAGCTCAGGCCATCTTTCAGATGACTTGTTGCAGTAGGACATAACCATTGCAGCATGTTTCGGCCAAAAACCTAATGAAGAAAAACGAGATTTGTAAGTTGAGTAAACAACTGAACTACAATATAGAAACCACAAGCTAGTCTAACAAATATAAAAAAAAACACGAGAGGGGGAGAGAGAGCGTCGGAGATACAGAGATAATATTTCTGTAAGCACTGAGATTATACGGATGTCGATAACTCTGCCCAGATTTTCTTGCCAACCAAACTGCTCGTGTGGCCTCATAATACTGGTAGAAACAAATTCATAAAAAATATCTCGATTATGAGAGGAACATTTACCCCTGCTCGAATTCAGCTCAGTAGAAATCATAATACCTCTATGGTTGTCATGTTCTGGGTGATAAGGTAGATGTGCCAGCCCAACAGAGATCCAAACGTTAAGCTCAAGGAAATCATTATAACCCCACAGGCAACCTAAGACATTTAATTCAAATTATTCAAACCCACAACACAATTTTCCACTAATCAAAATCTCATCATTTGCTATTTTAGCCCAAAGTTTTACATTACTAGACGAACACAGGCTGAACTCTATAGTAAATATAAAACATTTCCATCTGAACTGATGAAGCACTGAAAATTTGAAGTCGATAAATATGAAATAGCTACAGTCTGTTTCTTTTTTCTTGTATAATCTTTTAATAGCCACAAAATCAGTTGATCTCATGGCACCAGCTTGACTAACTTGTTGGACAGTATGAGGCTCACTCTTGTGTCTACTTAGTAATTACGACAATCCCTTCAATTAGGCTTAAACAAACATTTAAAATGGTTCAACTACTATGACTTTGGAATCAGTTGTTCGCCACAAAGAAAGGGAATAGCAATTTATTCCTACAAATGACAGAAGATCCACCATCAAGAATATTTCATTGCTTTTATGTATATGCTGGAAATAAATATGATCAAACTATCAGCTTTAAATATGAGACCTAGGCATTATTAAATGTATTAAGATCGAAACCACTTTCATTTTCATTCAAATCAATTTTATTTGCACATCAACGAGGTGTCTAAATGCCATTATGATCCTACCCCATGATATCTTATAGTTTAACTGCTCTTTGCCATAACTCCACTTTAAATTTATATAGAACGGCATTTTCAGAGCAGGAGTTTTATAATTCGTAACTTACATAAAAACCCTTGTACGAAACCATTCCACCGGAATTCCAGTCCTTCTGTGATGCAGAAATAATGAACACAACCTAAGAAAACCAAAAGTTTTGAGACATCAGAAGAAAATTTTTTATTGTAGCGAATTGAAATGAGAACAAAACAGGACGCACTGTTGAATAGATGCTTCCTATAGTTGCATGAAGGACGAGTATAAAATACGCTTTATAGTTCCAATAACCAACACAGTTATTGATCCATTGACAGTGATGATCCTGCACGTAAAATGAGGACACGAAATGGGGGAAAAAACATCACTATTGACGAGGACATCCGTATCATTTAATGTATTATTTATTAAAGTAAAATCATACCTACCATCTTTAAAACACACCTACTGCAAACACGACAGTGATGAGCCCTTGGCGGCTTGTAAGTTCTACACTTGTCACAATGCCTCTGTTGCTAGAATCATGAAATTCCATTTAAAATACATTATAGGATGAAGTTTGGACGAACTCATGACCGATGGGATACATGAAAAAAGTAAATTTGCTATCTGAAATTGATGAAACGAACTAAAAAAGAAAATATATACATCCTCCAACTAAGCGATGAGTAGGGGAAAAAACAGCTATCTAAAGCATAATAAAAGTGCAGCTGCCTTCACAAATGGACTTGCATAGCAACAAAATCCAAGTAAAATTAGACACTCAATTCTGAGTATCTAGGTCGAAATTTTGCTGAATTCCCAAAAGTACATGTAGAAACAAAGAGTGCGAAACAAGAAACAGGAGATATAGTCCAGATAAGAATGCATAATGCAGAGAAAATAGAAAAAACAAATAACATACAATATTATTAGGTTCTTGATCTGAGTTCGCCGTAGTTTCTTCAACATCAGGTACATAGGAAGACGGAATACGACCAGGATCAGTGAGAACACAAACAAAGAAAGAGAGAAGACAGAGAGCAGCCACGAATGTGAAAACCAGAGCGTTCAGAAAGCCCGCGGAGCTCTGTAACCCAATCCACGCCTCAATAAAAACAAACACCGTGATGTAATACGCAAAATGCATCAACAAAAAAACCCAAAAAATAGGAATCGTTCGGAATTTATTGAACTTCATCCTGCCTTCACGACGGAAAAAATTGTAGAACTCGAATAGCCTGTGAGTGCCTCCTTGGTTATGGTTATGCGTATTTGGATGGAAATCGTTCCACGGCAATGAATTAAGCCGATCCGATATGAAGTTTCTGGTAAATTCGAGAAAACCCCTCGCCGACTTTCGCACTGGCTGTGGTTGAAATCCAACAAATAGTTTTGACTGTACTAGCACGTGTGACAGTTCGTCATAGTTATTCCGCGATGCACATCAGGGCCGTTCAAAACAGATCAGACGTCTCAAATTCGAGCAAGAAGATTATTAATTAATTAGAAAAAATCACTAATTATTATTTAATTACTCTAATTAAAGTATTTAAATATTGAACATTATATATAAATCCGAAGCTCACAACACAACACCTACAATCCTACGTGAGACAACCTCTCTCTCTCTCTCTCTCTCTCTCTCATCCATTCGATCTCTTCGTTGTTACTTTTGGTTGCACCATAATCCGATTCATCTGAGGAAGTTGCAGAGAAATGAATCGGGAAATCAGAAACAAAAGCTTCTGCAACGATCTCGCCAGGGACCCACGCCGTCGCCGATCGTCCTTCCGGCAGCGATGCAGTCTTCTGGTGAACGAACGAAGAGCTCGCTTCTACATCCTCCGCCGATGCGTCATCATGCTCATATGCTGGCACGACTATTCCGACTCTTAATCTCCTCTCTCTCTCTCTCTCTCTCTCTCTCTCTCTGTGTTCCACCATATTTATCCAAACTCGAGGTTTCATTATCTTTCAGCATGAATCTATCATGGGTTATCATATTTCTACGAGCTGTTCTTTGCGTTTGATGGGAATTGCTCCTTCAGAATTTAGTAATTTACGGTGAACTCTTATAAAATATCAGACAATAGGAAGAGAAGTTGTTGGAGGATAATAATAACATCTAAATCAGATCTGTTTATGAGTCATGTGTGTGATAATGATTTGACGGGAAGAGTGTTTGGAAGAGACAACGTAAGATGATGTTTCTTTTTAAGGCCCATTGCCTTCACGTGCGGCCCTTCCTTCTCGGGCCCACTCTTTTTAAGGACAAACCTTAAACTGTGTTCCTCCGTCGAATCATCGTGGTTTAAAAATAAAATTATTGAAGGGATAGATAAGGAGGGTGCATAGTTAGGTGCAATAATGACGTGGTTTAACTCTTAGAAAAAGACCCTTTTAACTAATAAAGAGTTAATAAACCTTGTTTTCTATTATTTCTTCTTTTGCCTCTCCTCGAAAAATATAATCACCGGATCCTAACATCAAAAGTTAAGAAATTTAACGACACTTTGCGCCACTCCCGAACAATTGGAAATTAGGTCTTTGCACGATCATAGATACAAAAATTAAAATTATGAAAAATAATGAGATTCTCCAATTGTCAAGTGCTCCTGCGGTGAATGGTTTAAAGACGACAACATGTTGAAACTGAGAAAAGATAATTAGGGTTTGCGCCAACTGGACGAGGTTTCTAAGACAAGATATGAAAAAGACTAAATGGTTAAGTGAGAGAGAGAGGTGCAAGAATTAGGGCTAATTTTGCTCCAAACTTCAGGTGGGTGTGTCGCCTTGGAGGTTGCTTTGTCTAATCAAATGAAATATACAACTGAATCTTGGCCTTTGAGTTGGGTGGGACTCCCTCTACCCTAAACCCAACTCATAGAAGCTTCCAGCTCCACGAAGAAGAAGAATAATGCGACCGATTAAAGAGCCTCAACTTGAATTCAATAATCAAATCAATTTTAAAAACAATGCAAGGCGACAAGAGCCAAGATTAAAAAAAACAATGTCGCGCTTGTTGCGTTATTATATATAATATAATGTTATTATTCTATATCGACTAATATAAATTAAAAAATATAAAAGAAAATTATCCAATTGAATTTGAGGGTTCAAAAATTATAATTACTCAATTTTTTTTTATCAAAAAATTATTACTAAAAATCACGGAGGACGGTTAGGGGTGTTCATGGTACAGTTTTGTAATAGAATTGAATTGAACCATTGGGGATCGGTTCTGGTGACTCCAGAATCAGAATACATAACGAGATCGAGGAAAAAATGTGTAGAAATTTTAGAAATAAATTCATTATTTTCCAAATGATAGAAAAATCAAATTCTAAAATATAATTCAAAAATTTAATTTTCATAATCTGTAATATTTATTAATAACAATTAAACACGATTAATTGTATTAAATGGTGCCAAAAATAGAATCTTTCAATTGATTCACAACTTTTTATTTCTTTTTTCTTTCATTTTTTAATTTAAATTGAGAATCTTCCTAAATTACCCAAAAACCAAAACATCTAATTGAGTCAATGCATGATCATTGTCCATAGTACCCCCACCAAACAGCTAGAATTACCGTATTTTCAATGGAATGACTAATGAAATTTGGAGTCATTCCATTTTTCGGACGAGCAGGGGTGTTTTAGGTAATCCGAACAAGTTTCTGCAGTGGCATCTCGGTAATTACAAATATTAAGAATTCTTTGGTACGAGTTTCAAAGCGACGCAACGTCATATAAGGAGAACCACCCCATTTTTCTGTTTCAGTAGGATCCGCTTTCCATCATGGCCTCCGCCACTCGTCTCACAAGGCTCGGCACTGCCGCCGTCGCCACCGCTGCCGGAGGTGCAATCCTTATCCACCCCTCTCTTTCTTCCAATGATCGTGAAAGTGGAGGACGCGCTCTTGAGTCGTACCGGCGGAAAATCAGCGACCTTAATTCCGTTGTTCCATCTAGAGCAGCTCAGGAATCTGCTCTGGTCGGTGCCAGTTCCGCTAATCCCCTTGAAATTCTAGTTGTCGGCCGCGGTGCCACCGGATGTGGCGTCGCCTTGGACGCTGTCACCAGAGGGCTCCGTGTGGGGCTCGTTGAGCGCGACGACTTCTCGTCTGGTACATCCTCCAGGTCCACCAAGCTCATTCATGGAGGTAGGCATTTACGATCACTATAATCATTTTTTTTTTTAATTTCATTTTAAGTTTGTTCATTACTCTCCTGCTAACTGATGGAGATGACTTCCTCCATGAAATTCAATCGAGTGAGCATAAATATTTATTTCTCCAAGTTCATTAACTTCAAATAGATTTATCAGATTTTAAAAACTTCATTCGCAGACATAATCTAAATTTTGTTTACTCCAAATTCAGGCGTGAGGTATCTAGAGAAAGCAGTCTTTAATTTGGACTACGACCAGCTGAAACTGGTTTTCCATGCCCTGGAGGAGCGCAAACAGATCATCGAGAATGCGCCACAACTCTGTCACGCTTTGCCGTGCATGACGCCATGCTTCGACTGGTTCGAGGCAGTGTATTACTGGCTAGGCTTAAAAATGTACGACTTGGTCGCAGGACCAAGGCTTTTACACTTGTCAAGATACTATTCTGCGCAAGAATCCTTGGAGCTCTTCCCAACCCTCGCAAGGAAGGGTAAAGACAGGAGCTTGAAAGGAACTGTGGTGTATTACGATGGCCAGATGAATGACGCCCGGCTCAATGTTGGGTTGGCTTGTACAGCTGCTTTGGCCGGCGCCGCAGTTCTTAACCACGCCGAAGTCATATCCTTTTTGAAGGATGAGGCCAGTGATAGAATCATTGGCGCTCGTATTCGAGACAATCTATCAGGTAGTATGAACTATTTGCTTAAACACTTGATCTATTACAATTTGGCTATGGTCTAGTCCTCAAAGTTCACGAAATTGCGTTAGGAAAGGAGTTTGATACGTATGCGAAAGTAGTTGTCAATGCGGCAGGGCCATTTTGTGACTCTGTGAGAAAGATGGCTGACAAAGAGGTTAAACCCATCATCTGTCCCAGCAGTGGGGTTCATGTTGTTCTGCCTGATTATTATTCACCGGAGGGAATGGGCCTAATTGTTCCTAAAACCAAGGATGGGCGTGTTGTTTTTATGCTGCCATGGCTGGGGCGAACAATTGCTGGCACCACAGATTCCAACACTTCCATTACTGCACTTCCCGAGCCACACGAACACGAAATCGAGTTTATCTTGGATGCTATCTCTGATTATCTAAACGTGAAGGTACTTGTAAGATTCTTCGAAATATTTCGCATGTTTGTTCGTGTTCTAGAATTTCATCACGTCGGGCTATGGAGACTAGTAATCTCTTAGATTGGATGTTTAGGTGAGGAGGACGGATGTTCTCTCGGCTTGGAGCGGGATTCGACCATTAGCGATGGATCCGGCCGAGAAGAACACGGAAAGCATCTCTAGAAGGAAGAGTTGGAGAAGGCGAGGAAGTTCTTGGAGACGTTCAAGTCCTCCAAGAATGCTCAATTTCACGATGGGAAACACCAATAGTCTCTCTCTCTCTCTCTCTACACACGCATATATAACACAAAAACTAGAAGATTGATTGATACTCCAGAGACTCGGCTGTCTCCCGGCGAAAGACAGACAGATTTTCAAATTGGCGAAATTGTCGGCGGTTTTAACACAACTTTGAAATAAGCTTTACAAAAAAAAAAAAAAAAGACATTATTTTACTCTCAAATCACAATTCCATCCTCTGTTTTCATCCTTGACAAAAGATATCGTCGACAGACAAGTGCACGTCGAGATAGTTGCTTTTGTCGTCGTGGCCGTTAACACGTCTGAAACGAGGTTCGGAAATTCTAAAACATGCATATAAAGTGTTATTTATTAAGGAATAACTTTATGTGTTGGTTTGGTGGGTAATAAAACAAGCATTTAAGGAAGCAAAGGAAGGAGACAAAGCGCATGAATAAGACGACACTCCCTTCTTTGGTAATTGATTAATCTTGACCAGGCGTTCAACAATTAAATAATAAATTATATTTTTAGTTAATTATTAAAAAAGGAAAAACATGCCATGTGACCAGCCATTGACGTTGATGTTTTGGAGATCTTTGCCAAATGTCACGGGTCCCCCTTCGTACCCAAATAATATCTACAATTACGAGAGTATAATTATCAGCCAAGGCCAATCTCTAAGCGGCGATTAAACAAGTTTAGTAATTTTAATCCTATTTAATTTGGATTATTAACCGTTTTACAAAAAAATAATAGTCGTGGACAGAGCAACGTTGAAAAGTTGGAGGCAATAATATTATATAATGCAGGAATGTTAGGATTCCTAGGCCTGAAAAAATCTTAATTAATTAAAGATAAGACCCAAATTTTGAAAAAAAAAAATATATTTATTGACAATATAAATTTTAAATTAGCGTACGTCAATTTTCGTATGGTTAAAATTGAAGCCGAAATCACTCATTTTACGATGTATTTTTCACACATTTCAAACTCGATCGATTATTTTTGGACTGCGAATGAATAAAAATGATTGAATTATCTGTGAATAATAATTTAATATTTATTTTATTAATAAATATTATTTAATATTTGTTTTGTGGTTTAAATTTTTTATTGATGATATTGTTAATAATGGCGCAATTTTATTGAAACTGTTAAAATAATAGAGAATTAAGATGATAAGTGACCAAAATTATGAATTAAATATATATTAATAAATAAATAATAATTATAAAATAAAAGGAGAATTATGAGACTGTAAGTTACTATAAATAAGTAGGAGCCGTCCTTAACGTTACCAAGATGACAGCGCGGGAAGGAAGGCTCTCTCTCTCTCTCTCTCTCTCTCTCTTTCTTCTTGCTACTTGCTACGTGCCGGCCTCAACCCATCATTTTCGCTCTCACCGATTTGATTCGGATTAAGTTGGTGGGATGTAAATGTGTTCTATAACTCCGATCTCATCCGGTCTCTCTGTCTGATCATATGCGTGGAGAAGTGGTTATTTGTTGTGGGGGAGAAAATGGCTTCGAATGGTGGTGGTTTCGCATCTTCGAGATATTCACAGAAGACTGAGAGGAATGTCGGCCACCATCATGTTCCTACCCCTGCTAATCATGCTTCTTCTTCTTCGTCGTCTTCTTTTTCTTCTAAAAGTGTTGGCCATGGTCAAACTGTTACTTCAGCTCGAACCAGAGTTTCCGTTTCTCGACGCTCTGTCACCCCCAATTCCCGTTCTCACTCATTTGACGCTGAAGATGGTAATCTGTTTCTCTATGTCTTTTGTTGCACTTCATGTACTTGTTTGATTCAATGTTTTCTTTTCTTCTGGGCTCAGAGGTAATGGGTGTTGATTTCTTTGTGTGGCTTCAATCAATGGGGTTCTTTTTGTTCTTGGAGATTCAACGCCAAGGTTTAGGTTGAATAATTTTTCCAACTGTTTCGGTTAATGGGCTATCTTTGCGACTTTGATTTCTTACTTTTCAAGTTTCATTTCTGGGTCTATCTTTAGTTTCCCTACTGTTTTTGTTCACTGTTATGCTACCTGCACATAATTTTCAGAAGGGCAGATGATTTCTACCAGCCTTTCATTCTGAAAACCCGAATTATGTGGACGATTTAATGTGGAGATCCAACAATTTGACAATACTAATACACGACTAAAAGTTTTCAATAACATAATCAAATCCTATAGCTATTTCTCCATTGTATTTGAACAGGTTCTGAATCCTGCTCTGGCAATAATCATGTAAGTTGTAAATGGGATGAAAGTCAACGATGTAATAATGAACAATTGTTTGAAGGGAGAAAACATTGTAAAGTCAGGACTCTAGTATCCTAGCTACTGATAAATGTTAATCATTCTTGTGCTGTGCCCAAATGCCATTTTTCTGTTTCTGATTGAGATATCGCTCATTGATGTGCTTTATGTTACTTCCATGGTCCTATTAATGACTTTGCATTGGGACATTGGTCACATCCATATGTATATCACTCTTCTGGATGAGTTTGTTGTTAGGTGATCTAAACTTCATAGAAAGGGCAAACTTTTTCTTTTCTGGAATTTGTATCTTTTATTATAGTTTAGGAGTTGGTGTTAAATTATTACTTTTTTAATGTGCTGAGTAGATTGACTCTTGTTATCTCCATTTTTGAAAGATCCTAGAAGGGTGAGAGTTGCTGTCCGACTGCGGCCTAAAAATGCCGAGGATCTCCTCATCGATGCTGATTTTGCAGATTGTGTTGAATTACAACCTGAGGTGATTAATACTTGTCTCTTAAAAATTTGAAATTCTTATCAAAACCTATTTTGTTCTTGTTGGTATCATAACTACTTACTCTCTCCTTTTCCACTATACAAACACACACAATTAGTGGTGCACAATAATCCTCGTAACTTTCTTTGCATTGTTCAACTTTGCAGTCGTATTAACTTTCCTTGGAAAATGTAGATGAAGCGGTTGAAATTGAGAAAAAACAACTGGAACTCCGAATCCTATAGATTTGACGAAGTTTTCACAGAAACTGCTTCTCAAAGACGTATTTATGAGGTCGTAGCCAAACCTGTCATCGAGGTAAGTCCCAAAGAAACTAAGTGATTGTGGTGCTTTTTTATAGTTAAGATGGTTTTGATATCACCAAAGATAGGTTTGTTAGAAACAAAGAATGATCATATCAGAGGATGGTTTTTTTGGTGGATTAATTACATGCCAAACTCGTATTTGCAGAGTGTTTTGAATGGATATAATGGGACAATTATGGCTTATGGTCAAACAGGCACGGGAAAAACTTACACGCTTGGAAGATTAGGTAAAGATGATGCATCTGACCGTGGGATTATGGTTAGAGCTCTCGAAGACATAATTTCTGGTATATCCCCTGCTTCTGATAAGGTGGAAGTTTCTTATTTGCAGGTATTGAATTTTATTATGACGTTTGCTTATGTTCTTGTACTTACTAATTGTTTAAAATAAATTTAAGTAGTCTTTAAATTCATATATGCGTCAGCGGATCATGCACAAGTGTTAAATCATCTTCATGCAGACGTACATTTTTGCACTTTTTCCCTTCAGATAGGGGCTTATATCTAATTTTCCTATAGTGTGTTAATGTATTTTCTTTTTTGACAATTTCAATTAAAGTTCTTGGTTTTTCTAGCCAGGTGAGTTATCAGTAGTTAATTAGTTATTGGATAATCATATTTATAATATCAATCGATTTGTGTTAGTTGTATATGGAATCTATACAAGATTTGCTCGCACCAGAAAATGTCAATATTCCTATAATTGAAGACCCCAAAACTGGAGAAGTGTCAGTCCCTGGTGCTACAGTTGTTGACATTTGTGATCTTGATCAGTTTTTACGAGTTTTAGAAATTGGTGAGGCAAATCGTCATGCTGCTAATACAAAGCTAAATACAGAATCTTCACGAAGTCACGCAATCCTTATGGTGAAATATTTTTGTGTCCATTTTTCTCAGTCATTATGCAGTTTTTTCCTTTTTGTGAAATGGAAACCTGAACTTGTTTCTTCTTTCTTTCATGTTGTAGGTCTATGTTCGAAGGTCTGTTCAAGAAAAAGTGGAGAATAAGATTACTTCGCTTGAAAATGGCATCCCCATGATCTTAAAGAGCAAGTTGCTTGTTGTGGATCTTGCAGGATCGGAAAGAATAAATAAGTCTGGTTCGTATTCTACTTTGAGAGAGATCAACAAATAAGTCAATCAAAACATTATAAAGATGGTTCTTCTTATTTTTCCGGAAATTTGTGTTTTGTAAATAAGAACTTAGATCTATGAGAATTGCAAAGATAATTTTCGAATTATGTAAGGATGGATTTCTCATATTGCAGGCAGCGAAGGTCACTTGCTCGAAGAGGCAAAATTTATAAACCTCTCTCTTACATCCCTTGGAAAATGTATAAACGCATTGGCCGAAAGTAGTTCTCACATACCAATTAGAGATTCTAAGCTGACAAGATTGCTTCGTGACTCTTTTGGAGGTTGTTCTTACAATTTCATTCTTAAACTTTTTTCCTTCTTTTGGCAGAAGCGCGCGCACACGCATATAATATATATAAAAACCAATGTTCTATGCTTTATTTTTCTTGCAAAAAGATTGGATGGTATGAATATCTCATGGACTTAGACCTTCCACCCTTCTCTTAACTTGCTTTTGGAATTATATTGTAGGGTCTGCTAGAACTTCTCTTATAGTAACAATTGGGCCATCAGCTCGGCACCATGCAGAAACTGCTAGCACAATAATGTTTGGACAGCGGGTAAGTTAGTAGGTACAGAATTCTCAATCAGCTCTTCTCTCTCTCTCTAACTTTTTATGAATGGTATTTTATTGGGAGCTTTTAAATTCTTAAAAATTGTGGATTGATAATTAAATTGATAAAATACATAATATATTCTGATTTTATTTGAAAAATCACATAGTCATATTTTAGATGCAATTGCTATAACTGTACATTAATTTCTGCGTTTTGCATGATTATATTCAGATAAATCTTTTGTTCTTTTTGCAGGCAATGAAGATAGTAAACACGATAAGGCTTAAACAAGAATTTGATTATGAAAGCTTGTGCCGAAAACTTGAAATTCAAGTGGACCATCTTACTAAAGAACTGGAAAGACAACAAAAGTTAAGAGAAGATGATAAATATATATTGGAAAAACAGCTCAGAGAGACTCAAGACTGTTTTGCTGAGGCAGAAAAGAATTTTAATTCAAGATCTGAGGTAGTCATCTATCTTTTCATGCTCTCTTCCATATCTGTACTAATTGTCATTTGCAATGGTCATTTCCTTTCTTAATTTTAAACTCCCATATTGATATTTATTGCCATATAAAGTTCCCATATTGATGCTCATTGCCATTGTCAATGGTCATTTCTTTTTTTAATTTAAACTCCCTTATTCGTACTTATTGCTATTTTAAAATCTCATATTGATACTTATTGCCATTTGCAATGGTTACTAGGTCTGAGGTAGTCATATCTTTTTGTAATTTTCTCACTCTATTGTTGAACATGCCTGCAGTTTTTTGAAGTTGAAAAAACTCGTCAGGAAAAGGAGATGACAGAAATGTTAATTGAGTTGAAGCGGCAGAGAGATCATACTGACTTGATGCTTGATAAAGTTGGACATCTAGAAATGAGTTTAGAGCATAGCAAGGTATTTTCTTTTCTAGAGGAGAGATTATAACTTTTAGCTTTTCTTTTCCCGGCTTTAAACTTTTTTGTTCTATAGTGTCATTAAAATAAATTAAAGCTGAATTTGTTTCTTATCGAAGGACAAAGTTGCATCCTTTCTAAAATCCCATATATATATATATATAATATTCTAATTTCACATATTTTACAGCTACGTGGAAGCTTAAGTTATTTTTTAATGTTGGCAGCAACACCAGCATGAAAACTATTCATATCAAAAGGTACTTGCTGATACCACTCAGATGTACGAAAAAAAGATTGCAGACTTAACCAAGCAGTTTGAAGATGAGCATACTCGCTCAGTAAGATATAAGGAAGAGTTGGAGGATGTGAAAAGGGTTTTAAGTGATCATAAAAAATCAATTAAGGTTAGTAATCTACGTGTTTCTGTTTTTGATTTCGTTAACACAGTGTTAACATAGGTAATTTTTAGAAACTATCTCTTGATGTCTTTTCTTGTTCTTTGATGGATATCTAATTGTTTTGCTATAAGGTGAAAAACATAATTTTACATTTATCCTTTAATTAACTAAAGATAAGCACGAGGAGAACTGTATTATGCTGCTCAAGACTACATAATAATGCAAACAAAATGGCTCCGAAAATTTTATCTTCAAGCATGAGTAATTTTTACATAAGCTAGTGTTAAATTGGAGCAAAACAAATAGTAAAAAAAATGTATTACTGCTATGGCAACTTTCTATCTTATCATTAGATTAATTGCCTTGATTGTTCCCTGCCTCAAGACTTCATGCCTGGCAGTGAAACTATTGGGATCCCACAACTATAAACTTCATCCCAATTCTATAGATTGACTTCTCAGATACAGGTGCTAGAGTTTGATCCTCGAATGCTATTTTAATTCGACTTGAAAAGCTCGTGGTGCAACAAAAATGATGGAACAAAATGATAGATTTTTTTGCATAGAAAATTCTATTTTATTTTATTTTATTTTTATGATAGATTTTCTCTCCTATGTCTTTGGTTTTTTCTTGTTACATTTTTCTCATAAAACTCGGTGCTAATTCTTCTATTTTCTATTAACATTCCTGCATTGCAACTGGTCCATCTGTAATTATAACCTTGTCATACCGACGGTAGCTCATTATGATGTGGGATTTACTTCTAGAGTTGTACAATTAACCAACTAACAAATGGACATATGTAATCATATAATAATAGTCTTGTAAAGGATTAGATTCCTGCATTTTTCTTTTTATCATCTATTTTATTTCTGACATGAAAAACTACTCCTTTATGAAGTAAGTTGAGCTGGCAATGCAGTTTAGTGATATCCTTCTCTGTTTTGCTCATAAATCCTTTATAACTTTTGTTATTATGGCACATGTATTTTGCGCCGAACTTAAAAAAAAAAAAACCAGTTTCACCTATATTTCAAAATTCTGATTTTTTTTTTGCTGCCAATAGCAATATGAAACAGAAAATTCTATGTATCAAAAGGCACTCGCGGACACTACACAGATGTATGAGAAGAAAGTGATGGAATTAATTAAGAAATCGGAGGATAAGCAATCACAATTTATCAGTGCAGAAGAACAACTAAACTCAGCAAAGAGGAGTCTAACTGATCGTCAGAAATCAATGCAGGTCTTTATCTCCAGATTTTCCTTCAAATAATGTGCATGTCAATGCAGACCTTATGTTCGTCTAAATAGTAGTGTGTTCTAATTGAAGTCTTTCTCATGTTAAGTAGTGTTTATGATAATATTGCTGTTTATTTTTTATTCTATGGCAGAAAGAGGTTGGTGCACTTAGGGTGAAGTTAGGAGAAACATGTCGACTACATGAAAATACTGTAGATGAATTTCAGATCTTGAAATCAAAATATAAAGACCAAATGGAAGAAAAGGTATACCTGACTATGCCAACCAGTAATTCATTAACGTTTGGTGAGGAACTAAAAAAAACTCAAATGTTTAGGCAAAAATGAGTACAGAGCTTCTTT
Organism: Begonia peltatifolia; assembly: GCA_022433055.1. Classification (NCBI taxonomy): domain Eukaryota; kingdom Viridiplantae; phylum Streptophyta; class Magnoliopsida; order Cucurbitales; family Begoniaceae; genus Begonia; species Begonia peltatifolia. The sequence goes on along the minus strand of CM039520.1, from coordinate 22,712,296 downwards.
CACAGAGACAGAAACTTTTAGAAGAAGAGAAGCAGAGGAAAGCTATTGAAGCGGAGCTTCTGAAATTAAGGAGAAATGTGCCTGAAAATGAGAATGTGTTTGAGGTGAATATCCTTATTTATAATCGTGCATAACTGTTGAAAAGATTTATAATTAGTATTTAAGTAAATTTAATGTTTCCCAGGATAAGAAATCCTACACAAAGGAAAACGTATATAAGGGATCCGACCTGGGTGCCCAAACAGGTATCCGCAGGATGAATCTGTCAAGGGAGGCAAACCAACAGGCTACAATTGCTAAGATATGCGAAGAAGGCAAGTTGATGCATATGATTTTTGTTATCTAATGTAAAATTCTTAAGTTATCTTGTTTTTGGCTTCTTAATCCAGTTGGGCTTGAAAGGATTCTTCGTTTGTTGACTTCTGAAGACTCTGACATTCAAATTCATGCTGTAAAAGTGATAGCCAATCTTGCCGCTGAAGGTGTACACAATCTTATTGAAATTTCTGTACTACACTTTGTCCCTATCTATGTATGCATATGTTTGTCTTATATATTCCTTTTGTTTTCCTACCTTTCACAACTACATATCGTATAGAATTTAATTTCAGGAATATAAGACTCTTAATCTCCTTTGGGAATTATTCTAAACCAACCTGTTGGATTCACATTTTACTCATTCTAAAATTCAATTTGAACAATGAATTTAGAACGATTCCATCCTGCCAACTTTTTATGAAGATAGAAGTGCTTTAAAAGTGCCCTTTGTTTTATTTATAAATATATGTTTCCTCGTAACACGGATGACCTGTAATGCCAGACCGACGAATAAAGAAGAATTTTAGGAAATGATGTAAAGACTAGGTTCAACACTATCCAACAACTTAATCATTTGAGAAAAGTTGTAGTTTAACATTGTTTTCAAACAATGTATTAGTTCTGATGTTATTTGTTATGTTTGATTGTCAACAACAACTCAATTATTCAAACTCTGCTGTTTTGCCATACACCTCAGTGTTAGTTGTCTCTTATATATGTTAATTTTAAACTCTTGAGTGGATAGTTAATATACAGCTTAAATATTTGCATGGTTTTCAGATGGAAATCAAGAAAGAATTGTGGAGGAAGGTGGTCTAGATTCATTGCTTATGCTGTTGCAATCAACACAAAACCCAACAATAATCAGAGCGGCTTCTGGGGCAATCGCCAATTTGGCAATGAGCGGTAAATCTTAAGCCTTTTACAGCTCCACTTTTTCCTAGTGTCTTGCTTGATGAGTGTTTATTGCAGAGATGAATCAAACCTTAATCATGAACAAAGGAGGTGCGCACTTACTGGCAAGGATATCATCTAAAACAGATGATCCGCAAACCCTTCGAATGGTAGCGGGTGCACTTGCTAATTTATGCGGAAATGGTAAGCTAATTTTAATTCATAAAATTGGAACTTTTGTTCTATCTTGATCGATGCTTTAAGGGGTAATTGATGAACCATTTCATAAGCAAGCAGAAACATGGGTTCTTAGCAGAAGATATTGAAAGATTTGATTATGTTGCAGAAAAGATGCACAAGATGTTGAAAGAGGACGGTGGTATCCAGGCACTTATGGGGATGGTTGGATCTGGAAATACTGATGTTGTAGCACAAGTCGCTCGGGGAATAGCTAATTTCGCAAAATGCGAATCCCGAGAAATTGTTCAAGGTTAAACTTTGTAGTTTTATCATTAGTTAAGAAATATCAAGATATCATCTCTACAGCGAATGAAACTTACTTTTACAGGACGGAAGAAAGGTCGATCGCTTCTAATGGAGGATGGCGGCCTTACGTGGTTGGTTGCCAATGCTCGTATTGCTTCGACCTCAATTAGACGGCACATTGAACTTGCTCTCTGCCACTTGGCTCAAAATGGTAAGCCATGCACCTTATTTGAAATGTGTATCATTATATCGTATGTTTGTTTTGGATCTAGTAGGCTAAAACTTGTTTAACTCGACACAAAGAGCTTGTGTTTGCAGCGGACAATACTAGTGATTTTGTTATGAATGGAGGAGTAAAAGAACTCGTGCGAATATCAGTCGAATCGAACAGAGACGATATCCGTAATCTTGCAAAGAAGACGCTAAAGTCAAACCCAAAATTTCTAGCTGGGGATACACGCGACATAGCAATAGACCCGTTTGCATGATTTGTTATGTAGATAGTATGGCCAACTTTATTTTCTCCGGTCTTAAGCATATATATTTTATTCGTGATAACCTCAACGTTGAAACTGAGTATATTATAGGTGGAGGTAGGCTATGCAATACTTCATCTTAAACGGAATTGAGACAAACAACAAACGAAGTTTTGATTCAAAAAAGTTGTTTTTATATATATATTTATATATATATATATATATATATATATATATACACATTTGAAAGAGATCATTTAAATCCAAATAAAAATATTCAATGGTAGTTTTTTTTTTAAATCTCTCAAAATATGTTTATGTTAAAAAAATATTAAATTATCAAAGAATCAAATGATGTTCAATTTAGCTGGAATTCTTATTACATGTTTATCATATCATTGGAAGTTAATTAGAAAATTTTTTATTACGTATATGATTTATTTTAATTATAAATAATTAAAATTATACAAGTGTTATAAAATTACGAAATTTTTCAAATTATCTTTACGTGATGTGTTGAATATATTGTAAAATATTTAACTAAATTGAATAATATTTATTTAAAATTAATATATCAAGTGAAGAAAGAATGTAAGGTCAATGAAGAAATTAATTTAAAAAAAATACTGAACGATACTTAATTTAGTTGAAATTTTTATTACAATATGTGAAGATAGTATGAAAAATTACATGATTTTATAACACTCGTATAATTTTTTGTAATTGAATTATTTATTTTATAGAATAATTATAATAAATCATAAATTTTAAAATTATTTTTATGATGCGATAAATATGTTGATCAAGTGAAAAATAGATGAGAGGTTGGAGAGAGAGAAGGCACGGGGAAGGCTTGACTTTTTAGTATTCCAGCGTCAGAAGCATCAACTAGGAAGGAAACCTGAGAATCTCAGAAGCTACATAATCATGTTCTCCTGCACACACACAAGCAGCTGGATTCCATCTCCAAGAAGAAGAGGAATTCCAACTTGAAGATTCCTCATCCAGTCAACAGTCAACTAGCGTAGCCTGATACACAGACACAGTAGGACTGCATGACACAAAATCAGCGTCGCCCACTCCAAGAGGCAAGAGCTTCTCTCCACGTTTGAAAAATCACAGTTTTAAAAAAGTTACTCATAAATGTTATCTCATGAGGAGGGCAGTACCCATCATATTTTCCAGGACCGCACATCCAGCTGAGTACTCAACCTACGTACTCTTTTTGGGTAAAATCTCTGCCTAAATAAGCTTATATATTATATTCGTCGGCAGGGAAGGTAAAGACCATATCCTTGTACTTACTGTCGTCAGAGCTTTCCAAACTTTCTGCATTGTATATCTGAGTAGATTTTTTTAATTATTATTTACGTAACTGGTCTTGGACAACTACATAAGTTTTATAGTTTATTAATTTCACTAATGTTTTGTTGTTTGGTGGTAATTTTACTGCAATTATCTTGCTGGTTTCTTTAATTTATGCGGGTATAAAGGACTTTATTCAAATTTAATGTTTTTTTTTTTTATCATGTAATATTTAATTTAGTTGTGTTTGTTTTACTTTAATATATGTAATAGTTAAGCAATACAAGTTTACCAATCTTATCTCTATTCAAAAGCGAGCATTTCCAACTCCAATACTTCTTTTCAGTTACAACATTAACTTTATTGTAAAAAAATAAATGCCAACATGGGAGGGTAAAAAATAAATACTATTATATTATATCGTTGGGGTGGTGAGATATATTTCAAAGCTAAGACACAGTAAGATCAATTTAATTTTGTATTAAATGTAATACACATTGTCATTTTAAAGCTAAAAAAGGAATTTTATTATGAAAGTTTGAAATTTAAGTGAACCATCTTACTATTACTATTGAACTGGAAAGCCAACAAAAGTTGAAGAGAAGACAGTAAATATATATTGAAAAAACAGGTCTGGTAAGAGAGACTCGAACGTTTGTTCATCTTTTTAACTTTATTTTTTGCCTGGTAGAAAACGACATTATTTACAAAATGATATGGAAAGATACCAGAGTCAAGGGCAGCTGTGATATGAAGATCACATCTCAGCAACCAACTCTTCTGATTTTGAAGACGTGTCTTCTACAAGTTTTCCCTGAGTCCACCTCTTCAGCATCTCTAGAGAAGCCTTTGGCTGGTCCATAGGAACCATGTGACCCGCGTCATGAACCTGTTATTTTGCATTTCAGGAAGGAAACATAAGCCTGAGAGAGAGAGAGAGAGAGAGAGAGAGAGAGAGAGACCTTGAGGAAGGCCAGGGGTCCTTGACTTTTTAGTATTCCGGCCTCTGAACCATCAACTACGAACGAAACCTCAGCAGAAGCCACAAACTCTTTCTGTCCACTCCATTCCATTGCATGAACCCATCTTGAATTACCTAATGCGTATCGATAAACAATTAATTATGAAATAATTGGTTTAGATTTTAGTCCCGTTAAATGAGAAACTTTTGAGTGAAGTGTCAAACTACCCAGCCAATTGCAGATCAAATCATATTCTCCTGCATACACAAGCAACTGGATTCCATCTTCAAGAAGAACAGGAATTCCAACTTCAAGATTCCTCATCCAGTCAACTAGCATAGCCTGATACACAGTAGGACTGCATGACACAAAATCAATGTCGCCCACTCCAAGAGCTTCTCTTACTGATTTCTGATTCAAAAATTTCTCCATGTTTGAAAAATCATAGCACAAGCTCCCCTCACACTTCTTTCTAATGTCATAGTACTGCACAGTAAAATTTGTTGGTTAATCACTGAATGTGAGTAAAGAAAGCCCATTGATAAATTTTATCTCATGAGTAATCGTACAGTGGTATCGCCCATCAAAAGGAAAGAAATATAATTCTCTTACATTTGTATCACCGACAAGAGTCATAATGCTACTGAATATGGTATTGCAAACAAAATAAGATGCCACGCAAGTTATTGTCCCATCTATGCCTGAAAAAAACGTACATAAAGACAAAATAACCAAACATTATTATTCTTTTAAAATGGAAACATCAAGGACATCTGCATGTTAGCAATCTGACCAACAAATGTAAACACATTGTCCAATGGTATCAACTTACCACAAAGCTTGATTGCTGTTTCACACGCTGGAAGTATTATGTTAATATGGTCATGAGCAGATTTTGTAATTATGCCCATATCCAATGCATAATCTGTGTAAGCTTTGTATTGGATTGCAGGATCAGTAAGTCCATTTCCAATGGCAAACCCCTGATTAACACTTTCAATATAGTTTTACAAGATCATGGTAGATTCATAATTCATATTTTCAGAGCTTAAAAAGAGTCACATACTTTTAGATTTATATGAATCCCTTCTTTAGCTTTATTTCCTTGGTGGACTCTGGCTGCAAATGCAGGAATATAATGCCCAGCATAAGATTCTCCAGTTATGAAAAAGTCATTATTTACCAGCTCCGAATGCTCAGCAAAGAATGCCTAATCTCATAGAAAAACCAAAGGCACATTAATGTTTCTCGCAAAATAAAGTCAAGCATATTAAAGGTTTACTCTTGTAGACCTTCTATACAAAAAAGAAGACATTTTGTAACCATGACAAAAGTCCAAATGGAATTTAAGAACTGATACATGTCTTGACATGAAAAAACAATTAAGCAATTCACACCAACAGCTAAAAAATAAGTCAAAATTACAAAATCACAATGCTAAAGATGAAACAACCTGCAAGAAGTCATACAAGTCATCACTGACACCTTTTTCATTATGACGGATATCTCGCTTGTCGGAAGTAAAACTAAAACCAGTACCAATAGGTTGATCAACATAAAGAAGGTTTGATGCCTGCAAAATATCACACAAACATTACATCTGCAATAAATTAATAATAGGTTACCCAAAGAATTTTGGGACCTAAGCTAACAAAAAATAATGAATGGAGGAGAGAGAGGCTCTTGAGTCCATGTTTCAAATGAGTCCTTATGAGGAAATGCATTGCATAGTGTACATTTTCATACATGAATGAATCAAATATAGGAGAAGGAATCAAATACAAGGAGGTGTATAAAGGAATCTTGGTCATTATGCGTCAAATGAGAAGGAATATCAAGATCATATGTCACAAAAGATGGACATCAATGCTTAAATGAAAAATATGGTGATACAAAGAATTACACTGTACCTTGTCCCAACCATACTCGTTCCAAATAAGAGATAAGTTATTTGCAATAGTAAAAGGACCATTTTCATAAAACATGGCTAACTCACTGCTGCATCCAGGGCCTCCAGTCAACCATATCACAACTGGATCTGTCTTGCTGTTGCGTGATTCAAAGAAGAAGTAGAACATCCTGCATCACACAAAACATTGGGAAAAATCAAAACATGACATCTAAAAACATGCACAGCGTTTTGGCAATGATTTCAGAAGTTTCTTATGTTTGTCTTTAGAATCTCGTCTAACCAAAAACAATAAATTATAGCTGAAAAACTCTTGATTTTGACCGAAACAGTACGGAAACTAGATTCAAATCTCGAGAACCACGAAGTAAACCATTTAGCCCAAATACTTGAAAACCTTTCAGAGAGGATCCTCTTCGGACGAAACAAATTATTGAATTGATAAAAAGAAAATGCGTTTAAGCCATTAAATTGGATATCCAGGAGTGAAATATCAATCAGTGCCACTAAGTCCTAAAATCAACCAAACGGATTAAATTCAAAGCTGAAATCTCACCTCGCCGCACGAGAATGCTCAATTTTGTAGTAACCAGCATGGTGGCCGAGTTCTTCAGCAGAAACATCGGGACCTACAACATTAGGGAACCTAAACCGCTTCTCCACGATCCTCTTCCTGGCGGAAAAATCAGAAGGACCGTCGAAATCACCGTCAACAACGTTAACGTCTTCCTTGGGGAAAAGATTAAGCTCCCTGATCAACTTCTCAGCTTGCAGAGCCGGCAAATTAGATCGCGAGAGAAGAAGATGGTCATAACCGACTCCCGCCGCAGACGAAGAAGGAAAAGCAACCAAAAAGACGAAAAAGAGAGAGAGAAGCATCGAGCTCTCCATTTTCTTCTGTCCAGAGAGAGAGGGAGAGCAAAACATCAAGAAAACGAAAAGTAATACAAGCTCGCGAGAGAGAGAGAGAGAGAGAGAGAGAGAGAGAGAGAGAGAGCTAACCGTCTCCGACGACAAATAGGATTTGTTGAGCAGTTGCCGGAAACGGGAAAATATATCAAACAGAAAGCAAAAGAGAAATGTTTCAACTCAAGTAATCCCCACCTAATTACAGTACACAGCAACATCCTAACCGTCGGATTCGAATACCAGCGTAAAATAAAGGGGCCAGATTAACTAGTTCCAGGTCTCAGTCAATGCGCAGTACAACTAACGTAGACACGCGGTTGTCTTTCTTCGTTGAAGTGACGTCGTATCATTAAAAGAAAATTTCTTGCCAGTTGAGCTCACGCGGTCCAATAAAATGAAGTCGTCAATTACTCTCACTAAGCCATTCAACGAGCCATTGCTAATACATACAGTTTAACATAGAAGACTATTCATTTTGATCAAAGCCAACTAGACTCGAGAGGCCGGAGAGCTCGTCTTCTTCGTCGATCTACATCAACCAGTATTCGATCTCTTACATTATTACAGGTAGAATTAAGATCTCACTTTAGCCAACCTCGCCCTCAACACCTCTAATTCTTCGTCCTCATTGCCACCTTCTGCTATCGCTTCTTCCTGCAAATACCCGGAACCCAAATGAAGAGACTTTAAAAACAAAAAGAAGAACGCTAACGGCCAACAGAGAGCGAGAAGACAATTTAGATTACATAACTTCAGAAAGGTCGTCATAACATTTAGATTGAACTACAATTTAGATCTTCGCGTTTGAGGTTATTGATAGATTAGAGTTTGACTTATTTTTAGTGACAAATGAAATCTCTATTTTTTCGCTGTAATTTGGACTTAACTGTCAATGTATTTGTTAAACTTGGCAAATCCGTGAGTCAATGCAAAACCATTGCTTCTGAAAAACTAAGATTTTCTCACATTTTTTTAACTCTATGGGAGAAAGGTTAACGTTTTGTTTACCTTTGGCGACGTGCTCGCCTTTTGAGCGGGCAACTTAGTCCTTTCTTTCCTCGCAGCTTCGGGAAGCTGTGCAGCTGTTTCGACTGCTATTTCTGATAAAACCTTATCGACTTCTTCTTCAGTTTCCTCCTCAATGTCTTCCGAGTCCAAAGCCGAATCAATGGACTCTGTTACAGTTTCTTCAATTAAACCAGCCTGTGCGATCAAAAGATTATACAAATTGCACTCAGATTCACAGTTAGAACAGTATTCTTCAATACTCTACACTTGCAATTCCAGGAAGTTCCTAAGCTTTTATAGTATGATATAAACGAAGAGAGCCAGACAAGAAACCAAAAGAAAAGATGAATAATTCTGCAGGATAATAATTGTTTTGGGTGAATATCGAATTTAAGGAAGATTGTCACCTTTGTCATTTCTTTGCTGAATTCCATCATCGTAGCAGCCATCGCCGGAGCTTTCATGAGTTCGTTGACAAGTTTCATGACCTCTGCACTCCTGGAAATATGACCCACAGTTCGAGCAATTGCTGCAAACGGTCCAGATAAGCTTCTCAGAAAAGATGCACATTTTTCAAAGAAGTAAAACTCATCTACATCAATTATTGCATGTCATAATACGGTATCAAGCCTAAGATTCAAACAAATTTTCCAAATATGGTGTGCCATCTACTTTGATATTATAGCTATCACAAGGATCCCGACATGAAAAAGGCGTCATACCAACACTTTCTCCAAGGTGCATCGATATCGAATTGAGGTGAGCTTTGTTTTCATGGAGGCGATTCACAGCTTTCCTCGACATCACAATTTCCTTCGCAAGAGCCTAATACAATTCAGACTGAATACCATTTAATACATTTATACATCATGCATTAACCGAGAATACGTTAAATTGCTCAATAATTTGATCATACCTTTGCAGAGACAAAGTCATTTCTCTTGGCAGCCTCTTTTATTGCTTTATGCACATTCTTCTCCTCCCTCTGAACATCTAAATACAAATACGTAAATCTAATCAGGCTAAAAATAAGCATGGATAGATCAAGAACCTTAAAACCCAGGAAGGAAAACTACAAATTTGAGCGAATAAAGAAAGCTGCCTCTGATTTGACGGTCAATGTCGCGGCACTCCTGGCGGAGGCGCCTTTGCCAATCTCTCAACTGCTCTTGTGGGTTTTGTTTAGGTTTGATCAAAGTCTTGACCTTGTCCATTTCCTGGGTCTATTCCTTGCTCAAAAAACGACAATTTGAGAAACAGAAGAACGGGAGAAGTTCCCTCGATCAAAGTTTGGTCCTCTTCATTTTCCCCGTCTGAGAAGAAGACAGGAGATGATGCTGACTTGAAGAGAACGGCGTCGTTTCTAACCGGACAAGACGATCAATCATAAAACTAAATCTTCAAACAAGGCGGCTGATTAGTCATCGAAATGGCTTGCGTCAATGACAGGAATTGTAAAAATGGCACCTTTGAATGCGTCAAAAATAAAAATCACAGGCAACTGCTTGCATCGCGAAGAAGAACTAAAATGGAACGCTTCCACTTTCACCAAAATTAATTTGGTGAAATATGGAGTTGCAGTCGAAGATTTTTTAAGAAACACTTCAACAGATGTATTGACTTTTTTTCAAAAAATAAATCTCAACTTATCTTCCGGGTGTCTACATTTTCACTAGACTGATTTTCTGGGTGTTTGAATAGGTTTCCAAACTTCTATAATTTGAAATTTTAAGAACAACGTCTCTCCGAACTAGATTTTTACAAGTTCTTCGAGCATTTATTGTGGAAGCTTGATCTTCAAGTTCGGACATATGTAAGCTAAGTTGAACAACATGGTATCACTTCTAAGTGTTCGTAGAATTCACTGAATTTGAGTTACAGGTGTTCACGACCAAAACAACTCTTCGAGATTGGGCATCGGAAGAATCAACTGGCTAGATAGCTAATACGGCATTGTTCGATTTAAAAAAAAAATATCGTCTAAATTGTTAATTACTCCAAACTATATAAATTATTAAAAGGTACTTTATCCAAAAAAATATCTTTCAAATGGGTCCAAAAGTTAAATTTTAAAAACTCAAGGGGTCTTTTTCTATTTCAAGTTAATTTTACTTACCGTGACAGCAAACTATAAATACGTAACTATTCTGAAAGTGGCAAAACCGGGAAAAGCACAGGTAGACTGGTCGGTGTTAGGGTTTCGTCTTCATAAAACCTCAGAGAAAGATTTAACAGAATTCGATTCTTCATTTTCTCGACCCTATTCTAGTCGAGCTGTGAAATCATCTCTTTAGTTGTACGAGTATTGTCCTGCTATATATTTTCTTTTTGATGAATTGGGGCTTCGGTTGCTATTTTCTACAATCTCAATTAATTTGCGTTTTTTTTTTTCATTATAGCTTTTGTTTTTTCGGGCAGGGATTTTATTTGTTGCGCGTAGTCTGTGTGATGGCTGGAAAGGAAGAGTACCGTATTTTTGTGGGAGGCTTGTCAATGAACATCTCAGAGCGTGAACTGGAAAACGCATTTAGTCGTTTTGGAAGAGTAATCGAATGCCTGGTATTGGGATTTCATTTTTGTTTTCAATTAGGTCCCTAGTCTTGATTATGCATCTCTATTGGGTAAATGACTGGATGGGGAAAGTTTAAAAGAACCAAGCATTTAAATTTTCACCAGAAAAGGTAGAGAAATAAATATAACAACAAAGAGAGATTCAAAACTTTCACGATGAAATGGAGCTAGCATCATTGAAGAAGTTTCTTGTTCGTCAGTTTGAACTTAAGGATTTAAGGGAAAGGGCGGGAATAGGAAATTGTGATTAATTGGTATTTTTCTGTTAGGCCGAGGAATAACAAGTATTGCTTACACACCTAGCGAGTCGTATTTTTTTTCTAAATTTTTTGTACGTTAGACACTTGGACACTTTTTGTTCTTAGTGAGGTCAATCTTCTTCAGCTTTATAACTACATGCGCAAAAGGAGTTTTTTACGGATTTATATATGGGCATTAACTGCAGAGAGGGCTCAACCTGTTCAAGTATTTCATTATGATATCAGCGAGTATATTTTGTAGGATTCTAGTCATTTTTACTCCTAATGGGAGTGTTTCTGATACTGCAAAGATGCATCAGTTTGATCCTTTATCAATAGCTGAAATTTTCTAGTATAACTTATTTTTATGATTGTGTTTTTCTATAAAAAAAAATTATCTAGTGTCAAATACCTTATTGAAAAAGATTCACCTCAAATAGAAATTTAATAACTCTTTCTATATACATTGTTTCTTATAAAAATAAAATAAAAGAAATGTAATAACTTGCCGAAGAACAAGAATTAAGCTTGACATGAAAGACTAAATTTCATTTCAGTTTATCTGTTGGTTTTCTCTCTATTACAATATGGCTGAATAGCTCTTATGATTTTAGGATTACTATTTTTGCCTCATCCATCTCTACTCTGAATCATAATTTTTCCACCATGGTCTACATGAATGCTGATTATAATCTTTTGAGAAGCTGTGTATATTTAGATTTAAGTTCATCCAGTTGCCCAGGAAAAGTATTATTGTCTTGAGGTTGGAGTATTGTCAATGGTCATTCTTGGACTTGTGATTTCACCCGAACAATTTATCATTGAACATGGTGTATGGAAGCAACTAACTCTAGACATTGTTGCTTATGGAACTGTTATAGGATATGTGGCTAAAGAAAAAGAATTCAGCTACCTTTCGGACTCTATGGCTGACTGATCAAGTCTCGTAATGTTGAAACCTTTGAGAAGTAGTCTTGGCTCTTGAGATTTCAGGGCAGAAAGTTTTCTTCATTTTGAAAAAGAGGGACCAGTAATTGGAACATTTGGTGGACTAGAATGATATTCGCTAAGAAGTCAGCAAGAAGAAATTTTTCGAATTTATGTTTTGCCAGATTAAAATATTTTGGTCGCTTGTACAAGACAAATACTTGATCAGCTTGTCTTTATGTTGAACATGGATAGTAGTCACAGAAATCCTTGCCAGTTTCCTTTCCTTCTCAGATGAACCAATTGCAGACTTAATCACTTCATTTTTCATGGAAGCTTCTATCAGACTGATACATTCAAAAGTGAATTTTAATGTCTCTCTTCACAACAACACTCAGTTCGGTGACATGTCTGATGTTGATCTCATGAGAGGTCTATTGAATCTTGCTTCACGTAACAGAAGCATCAATGGCTTTAAAGCATGCTTTACTTACCCATTTGCGGCAGAGTTTTGGACTGTAACTATAGTCTGCTTTTGATTGAGAACGATGCCGTTTTACCTGCCTCTATGTTTCCTAATGGTTTTTAAATTCTGTACTCCACCTTTGTTCATTGATGTTTCCAGACTGCCTTCAGCTTCCCCGGTTGATATGGTTGACAGTGAGGCCAGCTGATCCGTGAATTGAATCAAATTAATATATTTATTTTATCATGTCTATGGTAGGAACATGGACAGAAATGGATATTCCTTATTTGAACAATTAAATTCCATTCGGTCACCTCGCTTACCTAATGGAATCTATTGGATGATCATCGTGGTATAATTCAATAGTACCTCTTCACGGATCTGCTGGAGATCTTACTGCCGGATAAATTTGGCTACGAGACAATATTTATGTACACCATCTTGCTTAGAATGGAATTGTTAAAGCACATGTCAATTAGAAAAAATCCTTTTTCTTCCCAGTGCCCAATTTAGATTTGAACCCAAAGGTTGTGGAGGTGTCTGATTAGTTCTTTTCATCTGAATTGTAAAATCTCTTTGATAAACTGTAGTTGGAGAATTTGTTACAGCTATAATTACTACCAGATAGATTCTGAAGGAGAATAAAAGGCTGATGTGCAGTATCTTGCTTAAAATGGAATGAAAGCACACCTTCTCAGATATTCCTTTTTCTTCCCAGTGTGTTGCCCAATTCAGATTCTAAGGCAAGATTTGTAGAGGGGCTGATCTTTTTATTTGCTCTTGAAATGCAGAATGTCTTTGAAAAACTATAGTCGGGGAATTTATTATTGCTATTCTGCTAATTGTTTTTTATATCTTTTCAGTTCTGTTACTTTAAAGAATGCATTCATTTGGTTTTTTCTTTACTTATTGATAATACTTTAGGTCATCCATTATTTGAATTCTGTGTTATAAATCAACGTGTTGCTGGTTAAGGACAGTTCTGACTCAAGTCTGTGAACTGAAGGAGGTGATTTTCTCCATTAGTTCTGCTGTTTTGAGAAATTTCTTGGTAATGAACAAATGGGTTTCCGTCATGTTGTCAACACACAACTATGGAAGTAGCTAAATTAAGTAGAACCTGGGGAAGAATATTCATAATCAGGACAGTTGGTGGATGCCAGGCGGTGTGTTTCATTATTGATCATGGATAACAGATGTATATAGTTTTGTGACTTGCAAGTAATGTTCTTCTTGAGGGTTTTTTTTCTTCTGGATGTGCATCATGAATGTGACTGGTTCCTTGACTTGAGAGAGGGATTTTGTGACTGCTGAGATTTACCCTTCTAATTTCGCCATATATTTGGGAATATCATTTGTGGTGTGTTTATACAATATGTTGGGGTGTAAGGATGTATGAATTGCTTGGTTTGGACTTTTCTTGTGTTCTGTAGATCATGTTAGAGAGAGATACAGGTCGTTCCCGTGGATTTGGGTTTATCACGTTTACAGATCGTCGGGGAATGGATGATGCAATCAGAGAGATGCATGGTCTTGAGTTTGGTGATAAGATTATCTCTGTGAACAAGGCGCAACCCAGAGTGCAACCCAGAGCAGGGCAGGATGATGTTGACCATGGGTACAAGGGAGGCTACACTTCTGATGGCAGAGGGAGCCATGGTATTGGAAATAGGTCTGTTGGCCAAGATGAATGCTTCAAGTGTGGCAGACCTGGTCATTGGGCCCAAGATTGCCCTTCAGGAAGTGGGGGTGGTGGGTCGTTTACATCTCGCTCTCATTATGGGGTAGATGATGGTCGAGGGGACCGCTTTGGAGGCCGGAGTCAGTTTTTTAATGACCACTTCAATGGCAGGCATTTTGGAGATAGGGATCGGTATGACAGCAAATATAACAAATATGAAAGTCATGACCGATATGTTGGTGACAGGTACCTTGCGACGGGTGGTTAATTTTTGTTTGCACCATTTCTTAACAAATTGTCAAAATTCTCATATTACTCTCAAAATCTTTACAGCATAATGTCCTATTTAATCCTTGGATTTTAAAAACACGGGACATGTTTCCCTCCCAACCAGTTTTGTTTTCTGCTTTTCCAGGTACTCATCTGGTGGAGACGGCTTTGCAAGCCATAAGTATGGCGAATATGATCAATATTCTAAGGTTTACGCCGAAGATCAATTGTCTGGCACTCCTCCAGGGAGAGCTGATAGGTATGGAATTGGAAGAATAGCACGAGATGTGGGGAGAAGTTACAAATCACGGCCGGGACCGTATGATCGCCCCAACAGGGGAGGAAAGCCCTCTTCATATGAGCGCTACTAAATGTTTGCTTGTTATATAGTTTTCTCAAGGAATTCTTAGGAGTTTGCACCATCTCTGGTACGTAGTGGCATTGTTTGGTTATGATAAAGATATATAATGTATGATGACTAGTTCACGCTTTGTTTGAGTTCTTGTTCGTTTGATTATTGGAAAACTGAAATGATGTTTGAACATCCTACCAAGTAATATACCAGAGTTGAGATTGTTGATATTGACTGGAATATTTGTCGGTGTTTGATTTTATTTGTTGGATTACAGATGTACTGATACAAATGGAAGAAACAGGATCTTCGAGTCATAATCACGAGATGACCAAGAAATCAATAAACAAAAATATCCTGTATTCGTCATTGATTTTGCATTTTAATTATCAATTTATTTATATTCCGGGTTCTCTCTCCCCAAATTGAAGTTGAAGAATTCTAATATATCGATGAGTATGCATTTAGGTAATGTATTTTATGGAGTTGAAATTTGAAGTTGACAAATGCTTATATTCCTTGTTCCATAGTGTTTCCCCATTCTAACTTCTAAGATATGATTAGTGATTTGACTTATTTATCATTGTTCTCTCTTGTAGTAGTGACAAGTAGTAGTAATCCTTTTGGTTTAGTTATTGAATTTCTTACTTTGATTTATAATTTATGGGTTTAAAGATAAGATAGTTGACTCCTATGATGGTGCTCTAGTTGTAGCTATTCAGCAAAATCAGCTAGACATGCTTCAGGGAACCATAATGATGCTCAAAAAGTGAAGTGCACCACCAACCCATAGCCAGTTGTCAAATACATGGTATTATAATCCTCTCCCTCCCTCCCTCCCATGACTTGTGGAGTACTAAAAGAAGAGTACCCAAAAACATGCATTCAAAGTTATGACGGGAAAGTGGGTTTTGGTTCATGACTTGCAACTCATTTCCCAAAACATACATTTCAGGCCAATTCATGTCTTCTTCAGAAGCTCAAAGACCCACGAGACGTGGCCAAGCAATGTTCTTCATTTTGTTCCATCTACGTGCTTCACATAAACCCACCATTGACCTCCACTCGCTTCTGCGTATCTCTCTAATACGTGTCTCTCTTTGCGTATATACATGACTTTTATATTCTCGTTTTTATTGTCGTACACGCCTAGTTGTTTAATCTTAATTAAGTGCAATTATAGTGAATACCATGTGTGATTACAGTTGTGTGGGTATAGTTTGGGCAAACCACAGGATTTGTTAGTATAGGTACAGGACAAAAGCATTGGTCAACTTGAGGAATTAATGAGACTCTGATTTAATTACTAATCTTAATCTGTATTAGATCATAAAACTATACTCAACTTGGTGCATTTTTTGAATAATTAATTACTAATCTTAACCTTAACTAGATAGAACTTGAGCTCTGCAACCCACGGAATGCAATGTGGGAGTTGAATTTATTGCGCATTTCATGCACAATCTCTAACTATCATATTCAATTGGAATTGGAATTGGAATTGGAACCGCTAAATAATTTCAACTACGAATAAAATATTGGATATGTCGACGAGATTAGGCAAAATAATCGAATGTAGCCGATAATTGAACTAATTTGTAAGTAGTCTCCCACTAAGTAATCGAGAACTGAGTAATTGAGAAACTTGTCCTCAGTCCAAAGTTACTAACACTTGGTTCAGACTTAGACCAGTTGAAATTAATAATTAGGTGAATTAGTGAAATTATTTAAATAAAAAAAAGACTGAGGGGTGAACCGGAGAATCCGTGGTTCCAGCCTTGCACTCCAATCATCCTCCCGATCGTTCAGGCAAAGTAATGGGCTTTTTGCCTGCACCAACTCAAGACAACTCTCCTTCTCTCTCTAGCTTTCTTCCCTTCTCTCTCTTCTCTCAACAGAGAACACTAAACAGTCTAACACGAACCCCCTCTCTCTCTAGCCGTTTCTCTTTCTCTCTCTAGACCTCTGCAAATAGTATAAAAATAGTATGTGAATAAAGACGTGCTGTGAGAGCAAGTCTGTGCATACTGTCTGCTCGTATGCGCCAACCTTAAAGTCTCCCAACTCATCATCACTGCATAACGTGTGTTTGTCTGTTTCATTCCATTTCTAATCTTCTCTCCCATCTCTCTCTGCAATATTTGTTATATAATAATTGAAAGATTAAATTTTTATATTGAATTTGAGCTCTACAACTCTAAAATGTTGAAGGGGAGGAGTTGGGAAGTGGAGAAAATGGTGGATGGGTTGGAGAGTGAGTTGGCGAAGTGTGAGAAAGAGAGTGTCAAACGGGGGGGTTTTCTGCTTCGTTTCTCTAAATTTGCACGTTTTCTGTTGGAGTCTTAATTGTTTGCAGTTTCTCTCTCTAAATTTGGTCGTTTTACAGTTTCTCTCTCTAAAATTTGTGAGCATCCAACCAGGCTCCCCAAGTTTGGCAACTCCAAGAAAGATTGCCGGACTCACCATTTTGGCCTCTCTCTCTCTCTCACTCCATTCTCTCTCTCTCCTCTATATATAACTGGCAATTCTCTCTTCCCACATCTCTCTCTGTAAAAGGGTCTCTCTCTATCTCTCTAACTAATCTCTGTGATCAAAGGGGTCTCTCTTTCTCTCTCTTGAAAGGGTGTCTATAGGAGCGAGAATGGAAGCAGGTCGAGGTCATTATGTAATGATGGAGTCAAGAGATGAGGAAATTGGCCACATAATAAAAGGGAAGAGGACGAAACGTCAAAGACTCCAATCTTCCCTTCCTCTTTCAATCTCCCCCTCTCAATCTGAAGAAGCTTTTCTCGAAGATCACAACAATGGCGGATCAAACGTCTTTTCTTCATCTTATTCACTCGATCAAATGCAAACCAGCACAGATGAGGAAGATGAACAAGACATGGCGTACTGCCTCATCCTCCTCGCTCAAGGCGACCGATCTCCTGAAAACACTGCTCCGATTTCTAAGTCTCCCAATACCCATATGTATTCACCAACTCCGGCCACTTCTCCGGTCAGTTTTCGAGCAACGGGGAAAATGGGGAGGTCTTATGATTACGAGTGCAAGACTTGTGGACGAACTTTTCATTCATTTCAAGCTCTTGGAGGACACAGAGCTAGCCACAAGAAGCCGAAAGCGATTTCCGCCATTGAAGATGCAAAAAAAGAGCTTCAATTATCATTCGAAGGAGGAGAAGAAGAAGAAGAAGAAGAAGAAGCAGAGATCAAGAACAGATTTTCTCACCCACTTTCTCTCTCATTAAATCCAAGAACTCAGAGTGGAAACAATAAATCAAACAAAATTCACGAGTGTTTAATCTGCGGTGCTGAATTTAGTTCTGGGCAAGCTTTGGGAGGCCACATGAGGAGACACAGAGCTCCATTAATGGCGACTTCTTCGTCCTTGTCTTTAAATCCTCCGAGGGAGGATTTAAAGCGGGGGGAGCTGCAGAATAAGAGAAAAAGAAGTGGGATTTCGTTGGATTTGGATCTGAATCTTCCCGCACAGCCAGAAGATCATGACGATCCAAGAGAATCCAAGTTGATGAGCTTGATCAACTCAAAACAACAAAAGAAGCGACAGCAACAACATGAATCTCGTCCAGTATTTTCTTCTCCAGCTTTGGTGGATTGCCATTACTGATTTTCTTCTTCCTTCTAATATTATTTTTATATTTATTACCTTTTACAATTCAAGAAACATTCTTTGAATTATAGAATTTATCTTCTTGTAAATAATTCGACCCTCCAACATCTGTCAATCTTACTTTCAAATCAAACGTGATTTTATTCTCTACATCTTGGAGATTTATATTTCAATTTACCCTTCCCAAAAAAGAGAAATTAACTCGAACAAACAAACTATCGGCTACTAAAGAATAATGTTATGTTAATCGTACATTTTTATCATTTGATTATTACATTCTAACCTGTCAATCATTAATAATTTATTGTAATTATTCGTAATTTATCGTATTAATAACACTAATAAATGATTCACACGTTAGAAGGTAAGAATGGATGGGTAAAACTAGAAGATAAACGTAGCAATACTCTATCTATTTCATTAAGTTTTTTCAACCTACGGATGAAGAACACTCTCTCGAACTCAAGGTCTTTGGAAAAAGTCGATAAATATTGTTTTAAAGAATAGAATGAGTTAATGGAAACCTATTTCTTTGTGATGATTTTGAGTCAATTCTGCGATTAAAACTCAAATTATAAGCCTAGATTGCATTTAGATGAAAATATGCAAGCAGCGAAAGAAAGAGCCACGCAGCAAGTTCAGGCTCTTCCTCCGTCTGCTCCTCTGCAACAATTTTACACGGCAAAAATGAGACCAAATTTTGTCGAGGGCAGATAGAAATATCTTGAAAACGGAGATCATTAGATTTAAGCATATCCCTTGAAATGCGGTGAAAATGAAAATTGGAGAGAGAGTCGCACTATAAAGCGAGGTCATAATTGTTGTCCCGCGTCGATAAACCAAAGCAAGTATAAATACGAGAAAGATTCTCTCAATCATCGAGTTAGATTTTGGAATGAGTTTTACGCTCTTATTTTTTATCATGATATCAAAGTCAAGTCTGTACGATTTGAGGACTGTAGGAAACATGCTAGATGTGAAGGAAATAAAACATATCACGCTAGATGTGTGGGCAAATGTTGTCTCGCATCGACAAACCAAAATAAAAAGATATTGTATAAATACGAGAGAGATTCTCTCAATTCTCGATCTAACTTTTTGAATGAGTTATACCAATCACTTTCTATCATGGTATCGTAACTAGGTCTGTACGATGCGAGGAATATAAGAAACACGTTAGATGTGAATGAAAGAAAACACGTTAGTCGTGCGAACATGTGTTGTCCTTTATCGATAAACTAAAGCATAAAGATCCTGTATAAATATAAAAAGGATTCCCTCAATCATCGAGCTACCTTTTAAAATTAGTTTTACCTTCTTACTTTTTATCAATACTTTTATTTATAATTAATTTAATCGTTAATCACTAATTATTTGTTAAACTGAATATTGGGTGAATTGGGCTGGGCCGGTTTGTAATTTCCAGTATCTGGGTCGGACCTAAAGGCCCACATGGGGGTTAGAAATGCATTGAGTAAGAAATTTAAGAGGGAATGAACGTAGCTGAGTACAATCGGATGTTAAAGGCCAAGTCTTCCCTTCCTCTCTCAGTTGCCTCTCCATTTCGCAGAGAAAATCTTGCTTTAGGTTTGTCTGAGTAATGCGCATCTCATCTCCCCGAATCGATGACAATGGCGGAGGCGGTAATGGAATTCACTCGATCCGCGACCGATTTCCATTCAAGCGCAACCACAACCATTTTCCTGGCCGAACTAAAGCAGCATCGGATCGTCCTAGCTCAAGATCTCGGTTGCAGCACGGGCGCTTCAATCGCAAGGGCCTTTTCTGGCTGTTTCCTTTCAAAGGAAAATATCTTTTCTACTTCGTTATTGTCTTCGCGGTTTTCGTGTTTTCTGTTGCTTCAATGGTGCTGCAGAGCTCCATGACTTCCGTGTTCAGGCCAGGAAGTGAGACGAGGAGGTGGTTTAAGGAGGAATTAAAGTTTGGGAGTGCACTGAAGTTTGTGCCTGGGAAGGTTTCCCGAAGGTTTGCAGAGGGTGATGGGCTTGATTGGGCCCGGTCTGAGCCTAGTTTTGGAGTTCGGGCGCCGAGACTTGCTCTCGTGAGTGTTTCGATTTGGATTCTATCGGCTCTACTCTCGTAACTATAAATGTCTAACAATTAGAGAGACTAGTTTTACTGAAAGATCAACCAAAAGAAAATCTTTACGTTTAGCAGGATACAAATGGATGCGAAATGAGTCGTCCATTTCTGTCCTGGGTTGATTAAAATCTCATTGATTACTATGCAGTGCTTTCACTTGCAATGTGAAGTGGTCGTAAATATCATTAATCATCGGAAGATCCTATAGGGATATTTAGCATTGATTATTTACTCATCTTACTTTGACTGATATCAGGTCTTAGGTAACATGGAAAAAGATCCGCAATCCCTGATGTTGATCACTGTGATTAAGTACATACAGAAACTTGGATATGTCTTTAAGGTGAGCTTTTTTGGACACTGTCAGCTCTGAATTTGAGCATATAATTTTTTTACAATATCTGAATAGACTTTTTCAGTCCTTTTCTGGATATGAAATTTGAAGAAATATGTATGTTGATGAAATAAATGTGTAACATGTGATATAGGTTTGAAATACTGAATGATGCCAAGCTTCGTATTGTAATAAGGCAGTTGTAAAAAAAAATTGTGGGACGATTAAGTTTGTTTTTAATATTCTGTTTTTTTTATAAATTTATTCATTCTTATGAGGTATATTTGATAGATTTTTGCCACAGAAAATGGAAAAGCCCGTTCTATGTGGGAGCAATTAGATGGCAAGCTTTCCATTTTAAGACGAGAGCATTACAACCATATTGATTGGTCAATGTATATTTTTTATCCAGTGATCCAATTTTTGGTTTTATTTTTGAAGATTCAGTCATTGTTATAGTAATGTTTGATGTACAATTGAGTATAAGTTGCATTTTGTAGATTTGATGGGATTGTAGCTGACTCTTTGGAAGCAAAGGAAGTCATTTCAAGGTTGGTTGATTGTGGGTCTTTCTTTTGCTTGAGTCGTCTGTGGACTATTCTTAATTTGGGTATCCTTCATGATTAACTAACTCCTGCTTAGGACACAAATTACTTTTATGGCGAATGTACATTCAATATGTGGATGCATGCTACTACGTAATGCATGAACCTTGTTTTAATCAAGATGACAATATGTGAGCATAGCGATAGCAAACAAACATGCAAATACATTGTTACATGTGTAAATTGTTGATAGAATTAGAAATAATAGTATTTCTTCTTTGTTATGCCAAAAGTGTTTGTTGTTTAGTGAGGATTTGTAGACACTGAGATAACGTTTTTCAACTGATTAAGATTTAGAGTGTCCATTAATACTGGGATTCGAATTTACTTTGAAAAATTGAAGAAGACATTTAATATTGATCCTTATACATGGCAATTCTGAGGGATTTCCAGATAAAAATATAAGGCATTTTAGTCCACCTGCAATTCATGTTGAAGAATAGTCTAGGAATGTGAAAATTGAACATAGATGGCATCAATCTTTATTCCAAATTTCAATTTCTTCATTACATTAATTTTTCCCACATATATAGACATAATAGAAGATGTCATGCATTTTTCAAATACACTTAATTGTTGCTAAATATCACACTATTGATAAGTTTTTTTTTGCATTTTCTTAACTTTTAAAAAAAATATAGTTTAGTTAATTTAATTTCTTTTATTCGCTACTAAAAAGCTTGCGCTTATTGCTATGACTATTTTTTAAAAAAAAGATGAGGAAAGATGATCAAACTCCCTCCAAAAAAGATTGTGACAGAAGAATTGTAATGAAAATCCACAATTGAAATTTATATTTGCAGCGCAAACTTAGAGATCATGCAGAATGATGGATAAGAAATTTTGTTGTAAGAAGAGACGAATTGATGCAATGATGGAGCCATTTTTCTGGATGTTTGACTGTGAAGATTTTCTTTCATGCTTCCTTAATTTGAGATGCTGTAATCAGTAAATTTTACACTTATGCAGCCTGACACAGGAACCATTTTGTTCCATACCACTGATATGGATAATTCAAGCAGACACCCTTGCAAATCGTTTTCCATTATACGAGGAGATGGGATGGAAACATCTTGTTTCTCTTTGGAAAAGTTCTTTTAGCAGAGCTAATGTAGTTGTGTTCCCCAATTTTGCTTTGCCGGTATGTCCATTGCCTTATTTATTTGAATAGATTATACTTTTTTACTTGTAGCATAAGTTATACTTCTTTGAGGCTATTTTCTGAGTATTCAGAGGCACCCCCTGAATGTACAGATGCTATATAGTATAGTTGACCCTGGAAATTTCTATATGATCTCCGGACCACCCCTAGATGTGTGGGGAGCAGAAATGTACAGTAGAGCCCACTCAAAGTATCAATTAAGAAAAGGCAATGGATTCTGTGAAGATGATTTGATAGTTCTTGTGGTTGGGAATACTTTCTATTATACTGAGCAGTCTTGGGATTATGCTGTGGCGATGCATAGCATCGGGCCTTTGCTGTCAAAATATGCAAGAAGGAAAGAAGCAAGTGGGTTGTTTAAATTTGTGTTCTTATGTGGCAACTCCACTGAAGAATATGATGATGCTTTACAGGTAGTTGATTTACTGCTTTTCGTTTTATTTTTTTGTTAGATTTAGCTCTTTGGTTTATTGGCTTTGTATCGCCATGTATTTATAACTTCTCTTGCTTCATCTGTGTCTGACACATTTATCATAATACCATTAGCCCTCTACTTTATGATAATGTGCAAATAGACATTCAAAAGTCATTATTAGATTATTTCCACTTTTTCCATACCATATGCGCTGCAAGGAATGATAATAGGAGAAGATGTCATTTTATCCTTTCTGGATACTGAAAGAAGAAACGGAGACTAACTTATGTAATCAGTTACACTTGGAAACTTTATTCCTAATAAATTTTAATTGTTAGCATATCTTTGGTATATTTTCCTGGATGTAAAAGGTATCCCCTTTTCTGGTATTTTTACACCTAAAAAAGGTTAGAAGAAAAGAAAACATGTTTTTGAACTAACCCCGTTTTTTGTTATTATATCTGACCCATTCTGCTGACTATCATATAGATATGTTATCTTGAAGTAAGGTAAAACTCTATATGTTACGTTTTTGATGTATGAATTAATTTTATGTAGGATATTGCTTCACGTCTAGGGCTTCTTCCTGGTTCTGTTCTGCATTATGGTTTGAATAATGACACAAACAGCATGTTTTTAATGGCTGACATTGTTCTCTATGGATCGTCACAAGATACACAAGGCTTTCCTCCCCTACTTACCCGCGCCATGGCTTTTGGGATCCCAGTCATTGCACCTGATTTACCTGTTGTGAAAAAATACGTTAGTGCATCTAACTTTTTCTATTTAAAACAGCTAGTTTTTTTCTCCCTTTTTTTTTTTTTTTTTGCAAAAATCTATATTAATGAAGGAAATTTGAATTTACAGATAGTTGATGGAGTGCATGCAATAATTTTCCCAAAAAACAATCCTACTGCTTTGGTGACAGCTTTTTCTCTTTTGATTTCAAATGGGAAGCTTTCTAAACTTGCTTTTGATGTTGCTTCCTCTGGAAGCTTGTTTGTGAAGAACATGTTTGCGTCAGAATGCATCAATGAATATGCAAAGCTTCTGGAGAATGTTCTAAATTTCCCATCAGATGCTACACTGCCAAATTCTGCTTCTCTGCTTCATGAAGCGGAATGGGAGTGGAATTCATTTAGGAATGAAATAGAACTAGGAAACAATGATCAGCCTAACTTGCCAAGAAAATCTAATATTGTTTTTTCTCTTGAAAAAGAATTCAACTATCTCGATAGTTCAACAAATGCCTCAGAGTCAGGAAATGAAAAAATGTTGCGAGATATCCCGTCTCAAGAAGATTGGGATACTTTGGAAAGAATAGAAAACACTGAAGAGTTTGAGAGGGTGGGAATGGAAGAGGTCAGTAAGGGTAGTCTTTGTTTCTATGTTCCGCATTTGATTAACCTTACCTTTTATGAAGAGTTATCTAACCAAGCAAAACTTTGTTAAACTTGTAGCTTGAAGAAAGAGTTGAAAGAGATTTAGGCGAATGGGATGAAATCTACCGCAATGTCCGGAAATCTTATAAACTTAAGTTTGAAACTAATGAACGGGATGAGGGAGAACTTGAGAGGACAGGCCAGCCAGTATGCATTTATGAATTATATAATGGAGCTGGGGCTTGGCCATTCTTGCACCATGGTTCTTTATACCGTGGTCTTAGTCTTGTGAGCTTTCTCCATATGTTATTCTGGGTTAGTGTTCTTTTTTTTTTTATTACTAGTTCTAAATCCTTTGCTGTATGTGGCAGTCTACAAGAGGACTGAGGTTAAAATCAGATGACATTAATGCTGTTGGCCGACTTCCACTTTTGAATGATACTCACTATCGAGATATTCTCTGCGAGATTGGGGGAATGTTGGCTGTTGCAAATGATATTGATAATATTCACAGGAGACCCTGGATTGGGTTTCAATCATGGCGAGCTTCTGGTAGGAAGGTATTCTTTTTGTTGGAACAATTTTTTTTTCATATGTTTATCTGCCATCTTCATGGTTTTAAATTTTCAATTGCAGTCTCGTAAGAGAAGTGATTGATAAAAAACAGAAGCCAGATTTATATGATAAGCTAATAAATAAGTTCATGCAATCAAATAAGACGTAAAAATTTTTGCATACATGGTGCAGAACCTGGGTGAAGTTTTTCTTATCTCTCTCTCTCTCTCTCTCTCTCTCTCTCTCTCTCTCTCTCTCTCT
>CM039520.1:22614946-22687065 GCA_022433055.1 Begonia peltatifolia | reverse complement strand
TCTCTCTCTCTCTCTCTCTCTCTCTCTCTCTCTCTCTCTCTCTCTCTTCGCAATTCGGTTGCTATTGGGAAATGTTTCTCACGTCTGACTAACAGGTTTCATTATCTACAAAAGCTGAAATGGTCTTGGAAGAAGTAATACAGAAGAATACAAGAGGGGATGTAGTATATTTTTGGACACACTTTGGCATAAATGGCGATGTCACTGGAAGCAGCAATATCCTCACCTTTTGGTCCATGTGTGACATATTAAATAGAGGACATTGCAGGTTCATATCTTAGACTAGATGAAGGTCTTGAACAGATTTCATGCATTTAATAACAGTCTTATTGCCGTGGTTGTTAAAAATTTAATCTTTGCGAGTGGTACCATTGCATTATATTGAGTTTTGGCAAAATGATATCATTTAGGTTTTGGAGTTTATGAAAAAAAATTGTTGATTCTTTTCTGCCTTTCTCTCTAGATAATTAATGTTGGCGCATCTTAATGATATATGTGGTTTTCATTTACCCTCAAATTCATTAATTTAATAATGTTTTGGGTTGTGTGATGAAGAAACTGTCCTACGTGTAAGTGGCCCCATGTTTCTCATATACATGGGCTATAACCATTAATTAAAAATTCTGAGTGCCACTTTTAAAAATTCACTGTAAATGTATCAATGCGGTTGTATTTGGCAATATTTTTTAAAGATATTTAATGTGGCCGTAAAACCTTTTGTTTACGTACTGGTTTATATTTGAAGTCACGTAATTGTTGGTGTGCTTTAACATAGTTTGCATTTCTCTTCACATGCGTGCAGGGCTACTTTTGGAGATGCCTTCCGGCATATGTATGATTTGCCATCTCATATTGAAGCTCTCCCCCCCATGCCAGAAGATGGAGGTCGATGGTCTTCCTTGCATAGCTGGGTGATGCCAACTCCATCTTTTCTAGAGTTCATAATGTTTTCCAGGTACTCTATCATACCTTATCTGTTACTCTTTTCTGATCAAATTTCCTTGTCTTCTCTGTCATTGCATTAAAATGGCCGTTCTGTTTCTCGAATCAAAATGTTATTATTTTGGAACTTCAGGATGTTCGCTGATTCTTTAGATGCATTGAACACCAATGTTAGTCGCTCTCCAAACTTTAGGTGTTTGTTAGGTTCCTCGAAGCTAGAGGTATGTTGTGCATGTCCTATATTAGTTAATTATTTGATCAGAATTTCAATTCTAGAAGTTGAAAACTCTTGTTTCCTTGCCTACATTGATAGGAAAAACACTGCTATTGTCGGGTTCTAGAAATTCTAGTTAATGTTTGGGCGTACCATAGTGGACGGAAAATGGTATATATAGATCCACATTCTGGTTTGCTCGAAGAGCAGCATCCTGTTGAACAACGCAAAGGATTCATGTGGGCAAAATATTTCAACATAACGTTGTTAAAGAGTATGGATGAAGATTTGGCAGAGGCGGCGGACGATGGGGACCATCCAAGGGCAATGTGGTTGTGGCCATTGACTGGAGAAGTTCA
This sequence comes from Begonia peltatifolia, assembly GCA_022433055.1. Classification (NCBI taxonomy): domain Eukaryota; kingdom Viridiplantae; phylum Streptophyta; class Magnoliopsida; order Cucurbitales; family Begoniaceae; genus Begonia; species Begonia peltatifolia. The sequence continues at coordinate 22,685,550 of CM039520.1, read as the reverse complement.
TTGGAAAGGAATTTATGAGAGAGAGAGGGAAGAAAGGTACAGGCTAAAGATGGACAAGAAGAGAAAAACAAAAGACAAGTTATTTGAAAGGATGAAGCATGGATACAAGCAGAAGTCACTTGGAGGATAAACATCTGACAACCTCACACGCTCATGCACAGTTTTTATCAGAGTGAAAATTCTTTGCACTAACCTCTGGTATCTTCCAGAAAAAAAGGTCGGATGAAGTTCAATACAGTGTCGGTTGTCGATCTAACCGCAGGTTCGACTCTTGCTCTTCCCCACTTCATAATTTTTCAAAATGGAGGGATTAGAAAGAGGCTAAACCACATTATCTTTCAGGATTCATATTGTTTTCTGCATTACACTTCTTGGCATATTTAGTTTTAGCAATTACATATGTAGATCAATAATTTTCGACATTCTTGTAGGAAATTTTGATTAATTATTACAATAAACGTAGCTCATTGTTTCAAGCGTTGCACTCTCTCCTCTTGCCTCTTTTTACGCGTTGTTGCTTTAAATGTCAAATGGGGGGGGTTCCGATTGGTTATTTATTATTTATAATAAAAGAGCATGCTTATTATTCCTATTCCTATTCCTAATGAAGTTGGGACACTTTTTAAAGGAAAGAATCCAGGGATTTGATCAAGTTCCTAGTTTCGAGATTTTTGCAACATTTAAAATGATTCAGGATTTGACAATCTAATCTCGATTAAGCAATTTTCAGAATTTAATTCTCTAATTGCTGGATAAATTGCCACAACAACGCAGGGTAACACTGCTAATTAGTTCTAAACAATGTAACTAACAGTAAAATTAGGTGGGGTAAATCATAACTTAACTGCAATTTCAAAAGCTACGGGGAGATTCGCCATCCGCTATTCTTGTTTTGAAAATTAAAAAAAAAAAAAAAAAAAATCCAAAAAAAGGTTAATTAATTAATTAGAATCCAACAAAAAAGATTTGGATAATTAATTTTGTATGTCAGTTAGCAATTTTTCATCCCATTCCCATATAAACATTTCTTCCATTCATTCCATTTTGTTCAACACTTTGTTCCTCCGACTATGGCCATGCCACTTCTCAAAATTCAATTTTTTTGGCTTCCATGCCTGCTTCTCCTCCTCCTCCTCCTCGGCTCCTCTTCTTCTTCGGCGTTGTCGCCGTCGTTCAGACCGAGACTTGGCGTTGTTCGAAAATACCACACTTCAACTCCTGGTTCGAACGTTTCTACCAATGCAAGTGATTTGCAAACGTTCTATTACCATCAAACAATCGATCATTTCAACTATCAACCCGAAAGTTATACCCAGTTTAATCAACGATATGTTGTAAACTCTAAGCATTGGGGCGGTGCCAATGCATCTGCTCCGATATTTGTATATCTCGGAGAGGAGTCGTCTTTGGACGACGATATCGGTGCCATTGGGTTTTTGGATGAAAATGCACCTCAATTTGGTGCTATGATCGTCTACATTGAGGTAAATGACAAGTATTTCCATTGTTTAGTATGATGTTTTATTCATGTTTGTGTTTTTTTTTCTCTAACAGCATAGGTTTTACGGCAAATCGATTCCGTATGGATCACTAAAAGTTGCTATGAGGGACAAGAAAATTCGGGGACACTTCAACTCTGCTCAGGCCCTCGCAGATTATGCTGAAATAATCCTTCACGTCAAGAAAAACTATTCGGCCGCAGCTTCTCCGGTCATTGTCTTTGGTGGATCTTACGGCGGAAGTACACATTTTTTCCTTTTTCCATAGAATTCAATCTCATTTTTATGATGTTTCAAATAACAATGATTAATTAGTCATCAAGAAATGGATTGAATAAATCATTGTTTTATAAAAATGTTTTTTTTTGTGCCAGTGCTTGCATCATGGTTTCGGCTAAAGTATCCCCACATTGCAATGGGAGCCTTAGCATCATCAGCTCCAATTCTGTACTTTGATGACATTACTCCATCGGATGCTTATTACTCTGTTGTAACGAATGATTTCAAGGTAAATTTTAAATTAAAGCATAGAAAGCTTCTATTTTTTTAATCAAAAGTATATATTTTTTACATGCAGGAAGCAAATGAGAGCTGCTATAATACTATAAGGCAATCATGGTCAGAAATCGATGCAGTTGCTGCTGAGCCCAACGGCCTCCAAGCTCTCAGCCAAAAATTCAAGACTTGCCAGTGAGAAAATTCAAGCTATTTTATGACGCAAAAAATGAGTCCAAGTTTGGAAATTGTTGGATTAATTAGTTTGAAATATTGATTTCAGGCCATTGAAGAGCGTAGAGAATTTGAAAGACTACTTAGAGACGATATACATAAGTGCAGCACAATACGACAGTCCCCCAGAATACCCAGTTTCTGTCGTCTGCAAAGGAATCGACGGAGAGTCTGAAGGAACTGATATTCTTGCCAGAATTTATGCCGGAGTTGTTGCTTATCATGGCAAGAAGAAGAAGAAGTCTTGCTCTGACGTGGATTCTTCCTTCTACCCTTCAGACACAATAGATGGATGGGATTGGCAGGTGTGCTTGTTCGTCTCTGTTTTCAAGATTTACCCTTTTCTGCGGCATAATACTTGGTTGAGTCTTGAAATCTGGGTTTTTGTAAATTTGCAGACTTGCAGTGAAATGGTGATGCCGATTGGGGTAGGGAAGAACGCGAGCATGTTTCAGCCTGCGCCTTTTAGTCTGGGACTACTTTCAGAGTATTGCAATGATACGTATGGAGTCTTGCCCAGGCCTCACTGGATCACTACCTACTATGGCGGACGAGTATGGCATTTTGATTGATCACTGGATCATCATTTTGATTGATTCTCTCGTTTTTTTTTTTTTTTGAAAAAGATTTTCTGTTTGGATGCTGAGAAAATGCAGGATATCAAAGAGGTTTTGAGAAGATTCGGGAGCAACATCATCTTCTCCAACGGCCTCCGAGATCCTTACAGCTCTGCCGGGTAACGTCCTAGCTACGGCTAAACACATGAATATGGCAAAGGAAATCACTCAATTAACGATTATCTTTTGATATTGCAGTGTGTTGGAAGATATATCGGATACCATTCTAGCCATCCATACAGATGAAGGTAGTATTTCTCACTCCATATTCTTTCTCAAAATATCAACATTTAGTAGTAGACTTCAAAACTAATTACCCGAAGATTCGACAAAAGTTGGCCTCCATCTAAAATAAACAACAGAGCTTATTAGGTTTCCAAACTTATAAATACTTTTGCAGGCTCGCATTGCTTGGACATAGTGACTTCAAGCAAAGATGACCCTGATTGGCTAATCGCGCAGAGGAAAACAGAGGTCGAGACAATTAAAAAGTGGATTTCAGATTACAACCAAGATGTGGTTGGATCATCAGCATGGTCGTTCAAATCACAGAAACTTAACATAATCAAACTGATGCTTCCTCTACTGGCATTCTGTATACTGAAGATACAATGAAAACTCTAGCAATCAGTATTTTTAGGTTAGTTCTGGTTTTGGTTGAATGAATTTTTAGCATGTATAGGAAGGGTGTTGGAGTTTAGGACCAATAATCATGCATTTGTTTATTTCTGACTAAATAAGTTGTTCAAAGACTGAAGAAATAAAGAGTCACTTGTTTAAGTGTACATGATTGAATTTTTAAGAGACTTGATGAATGGCTACTACTTTTCTGATGTGATGGGAGATGCAGCTGCATACTAAATTTTAGAGAGTAGAATATTACTATTTCATGCAATTAAGTTATTCAAGAACTTCAAAATGATGCGATGAAGAAGATATCGACAGGCCATTGTTTATTTCAAAAAGAATTCTCGAAACAAGTCTACAGACAATGACTTCAGTTTCTAAAAAAGAAGTGCACAGTTTGTTCTAAACTTCAATTCCAATCCTTCTAAATATTTTCTTTTTCTCAATACCAGAAGTGGCAGATGACAATTCAATCATTTCTAATGACCTACTTGTGTGAGAGAGAACAAAAGCTCACATGTCCACTGGCCCAAATGGATCCTCAGAGTGCTGGTGATCTCTAAAAGCTTCATAATGTCTAGCTGGTTGATCTCTTCCAAGAGGAAATTGCCAAAAGGAATCGGAGTTCTCGAAGAAAATGTAAAATGCAAGTGCGGATGCCAAGAATATACCCAGTAGTAGTAAATAGATCTGCCACTCTGTATGTTTGAAAGTAGATAAGTAAATAATCAATGCAGAAAATAAAAATAGGAGGCCTCTCTCTCTCTCCCTCTCTCTACCCCTATCTCTCTCTAAACATAAACGTGTGTGTGCGACAGCAAGTAGATATGTCACCTTTGTAAGCAGGTGAGAATTATTACCATGAAACTGTAATCAAAAGCAAAAAAATGAAGAGAGAGAAAGAGAAACCTTTCCAATCTGCAGGAACATTCAGCTTGGTCACCACAGCTCCCCATTCAATTGAAGTACTGAGTGCAACCCTGCAAAAAATGCATCAAAGCTCAGGACAACGCGAGAATTTCAATACGCCTAAATCAAAGCCTGTCTACAATCTGTTACAATTTTGTAAATGTAAAATTGCTATTATAATTAATTTTTTGATAACTTAAGACAGAATATCTGACTGAAAACTGAAATTTCCTTGCAAAATACAAGAAACAAGTTAAAAAATTTACTTTCTATTAGTTTTTTTTGCTATTAAATACATATTATGCAGTGATACTTGCCTTTCACTGGGACAGAACTCTAATGTTTCAATGCATGTACCCAAATGAAGTCTCTTACTCAAATGGGTGACCTCCATTTTCTTCACTTCAACCACACATATGTCTCCGTCTTTGCTACCCCTACAAAAAATGAAATTCGGTGTTTAATCACAATTGTTTAATAAACATGAAAAAAGTTAGAACTGAGCAAACACAAAAAACTTTCTGTCTTAAGAGACTACATTTTGTCAACCAAGGGCCAATCACTGACCATTTACATTTAGTCAACCAAGGGTCCAAACTGTTTGTCCAAATTTAACTAGCCAAAATCCTATTGCGAGCAAGGTATACTTTGACAGGCCGAGTTATTCAATAAATTTTGATCACGAAACGAGAAATTATAACTCCTTAGATTGAAAAAACAGTAAAGCATATCTTAAATGACGATGTAGATGGTGCTTACAAAGCCAAATATTTTCCGTCTCGACTGATGGACATTACTGAAGCAGGCTTTCTTAGAAGCCTTTTATAACCGATTCTTTTCCAAGTACTTATGTCCCAAACTGTAGTGATGGCTCTTTCACCTGTTTCATGATAAATCATAAGACTTTTGAATGTAAACGGCCAATGGTGAAACTTTCAACATTTCTCAGTTCTATGAACAATCTTAACCACCTTTTTGAACAGTACAGAACAAAAATGGTTTTGTTCCGTCCTTAGAAAACCGACAGAGCTCTATTTTCTCATCCTACATCAATAAATCGCATGGTCAAAGTCATAAAAAATTAAAATCAAGAAAAAATATAATAAAATTGCACAACTAACTTAAAATAGTAATTGCATGAATTAATAAGCTATGGAATTGCAAAAATCTAAACAAAAAAAAAAACTTTATTGAAACATTCCCATACCGAGCTACGGGTCAATGTAGAAACAGGGACACCGTCGTCTGTCTTCCATACTATTGCTGAACCATCACCAGATGTCGAAGCTAAGAATTCTGAATCTAAGCTGGAGTAAGAAAATAAAAAAAAAAGGTGAACATTTCAGAATCTGCAAAGATTTTACATCTAAAAGACTTGCCTTCTGATCCTAGCTAACCAAAAAGTAAAATGCTAAAAGGAAATAATGCAACCAGTCAATCGTCACTCAATGTAGATGACTAGTGCACAATGAAGCAGTAAAACTAGTCATTCCAACCTGAAATCCAGATCTCTAATAGATTTTTGTGCTTTCGGTTCATCCAAGATCAGACGGAGGCTAGGCCACTCCAAGATTCTGAGATGTCCATCCTAGGTAAGTACATAATATATCAGAATCCATCATTTAACTATAAAATTAATTCCAACTGCAGAGTTAGAAAGGAATATGGTAGTTATACAGACAATAAATTAGCCTTACCACCCCACCAGTGGCCAATTTTGATCCATCGACGCTGAAAGCTATTCGTTTCTGAGGACCAACTCCTTGGAGAGGAGGTAACTCTTTGGCTAACAGCTTTGTGTTTGACTCATGTCCACAAAACTCAAACATTCTGTAGTTCAAAGATGAACTTCTTAATCTAAGTAGAAAGAGATGGATAGGAAAATGGACCCAAAGTACTAAACCAAATGGAAGTCATTTAATCTATAAAAAAAAAAAAAGCAGGAAAATCAACTGGTAAAATTAATTCGCCCAAAAAGAAATAGAATAATTTTATCCATAAAATATGGCACCCTATAGAGCACGAAATAATGATCTGAATGAGTAAAACCGTACATAAGCTGTAGAGTAGCAATTGCTTCAGGATAAAAACGTGTTAGATGTACCAATGCCCGAGCTAGTAAATTTACAGTTTCCTTTCTCCAGGGTTGGAGCCAAAAAAGAATTTAGAATGTCCAGAATAGTACGTCAAAATATAAGAAATAAGAATCTTCCTTCTTTAAAAGGTCAACTAGTGTGATGAATTATAGAAGATAACTTCTGGAAAAATAACCATAATAGCTCTTAGTTACAAACCAATTAATAAAGAGCAAACATTAACTCTTGCTGATTATGATAGTGAAAATTATAAGCCCATTTTTAACTCAATTATAGGCGTCGCAGTCCCAACTAATTTTCCATCGATAAAATAGTAAGATCCAACCGAAAATCAGTTAATCAGACAACGAAAGCACGTAAAATCCAGAGAGGAAATTTAAAAGCTTACTTGCAACCACCTTGAGTGGTGGAGCATACGATTTCATCTCCGTTGGGGTGCACCACAATACTAACAGGATCGCCATCGCATTCTTCAAGCACAAATGCAGTCTACACAGGAGGAACAGAAGTGTAAAATACATAGTTCAGTCTTGGAAACAGAAATGCGCCAAATTCACTCTTTCGCATATTGCACGAAAAGTTTCAGGAACTATATCTTTCTCTTTCAGAAAGCGGTGAAAGCCACAAAAAGAAAACCAAAAAATAGTCTGAAAAACAACAGAAAAAGGAAAATAGGAATTTGCTTTCTCAAAATTCTCATAACACAGAGAGGAGGAGAAACCAGGGGAGAGGAAGAGAGAGAATTGGTCTTGGGATCAAATGAGAAGATCTCAAGCAGAGAACGAGAAGAGTCTCGACGCCTGGACCTCGCCAAGGCCACAAGATTAACATTCTCCGGCCTTCGAATCCAGGACCCGCACGAAATCGGACCCTGCGCCGACCCGCTTCCCTCCATTAATGAGCTCGAAGGAGTCACGGAGAGGGGGAGAGCGCAGAGAAGTTGGAGAAGACAGTTTCATAATTAGGAAGAAGTTAATTTATCTGTTTATTTTGGGATAATATCATCGTTGACTTTCATTTATTGAGAAGTTTGACCAAATATTCTTATGATTAGCCAATTAAAGCGGGAATTAATTATAGATTATCGATGAGATATCTTTAATTTTAATTTATATTTTTCCCACCTGAATACTAATTTTTTTCTTTCAATTCTACGCTCTAAATTATTACTTCAATTAACGAATATTACGTGAATAAATAAAATTAATCAGCATATCAATAATATAATTCACGTGCTCAGTACTTGCGTGTCAAACAATACGATTTTAAAGACTTACAAATTATACAAACACGATAGTTGTTGTACGAGAAAATATTGTAATAAATTTACTGCAACCGTACAGTATCAAGTTTTATGGCATATAATCAACAGAGTTATTGAATTCACAAAAAAATCTATGTAATTTAAAGAAAATTTACAGAATTTATTTCGTGAATATCTTTTATATTATTTATCGGCTCAAGTTAAATAATTATTCACAATTTCAAAAAAAAAATATTATTTTAGTCATTTGATAAAGTTTAATAGTTTTTCAATTGATTTCGTAAAATTCTAACCGCGTATCGAATTCATAATTAAAAGAAGAATTAAACATTTACGTTAAGGAATAATGGATTAATATAAACGACAAATATGCAAATTGAACGAATGAGTTCACCGTAGTATAGTATAGAGAGACGGAGAGAATATAGTAATGTTTGTATATATTCCGATTATAATTTTTTTATTATAAATGATAACATTTAAAGTAATAAATACAGCAAAAATAAAAATAAAAATATTTATATTCTAGTTCGGTCGGTTATTTAGTTTGTATAGGCGGTTCCTTGATGAAATTATAAAACCGAACGGGTCGGTTCTGCTGCAAATCCTCCAAAAAACCGGACCAACCAAACCCTACCTCCGCCTACTTGAAACCTCTGCTAAAATGCTTGTTCTTTCGATCCCTCCGCTGCTTTCCCGCTACTCCGCGCGTTAAATTCTCATCTTCATTAACAGATTCTAGAGGTACTATCTCTTCGTCCTAATCCTAACTACTAATGCCTTTTTGTGTTTCGCGCTCTATAATTTTTCGTTTTCTGATCTTAATTAGCAGAGTGTATTGTTTTTCCAGTGGGTATTGGCTTTAATAACTTCAAGGTTAAGTTGGAGAAACTAGAACGCTTACTTTATCTTGTGAAATCATTGGAAATCTTAGTAATTTTTTTTCAAGACTGTATTTCCCATTTGCTAGAATGTGTGCTTGATGTTTTTTTTAGACTTTACTAGTGTATGGAAAGAGTGGAAATTCATTTGTCTGATAATCTCGACAAAACTCACATTCTAAGTTTCCACCGAAAGAAAGTTTGATGGAGTTAATTGATGTTGTCACAATGTTCTTACATGTTCTCCATCTCCTACCTCTCGGCCATGCTGCTGTAATAGCATACTCTTTTGTAAGTTGTAATTTTGCTACAGTTTATCTCCTTTTTTCCTTGTTGCTCTCTAGACAGTATGGTCTCTCTCTAACTTGTCTTTTCATTTCATTGAACTTGTGTCACTGGTCCTTTTTTTTTCTTTGGGTTTAAATAGAAAGTCGTAACTTGTTGGTAATTTACCGTAGCAATTCATTTTTTCCCCGCCCTTTTTGCACTTTTCTTTTCTTGACTAGCGTCAATAAGAAAATAAAGTTGGTTTGATCAATATCCTTCTCCAGACCGTCAATCCAAACTGAATATACCCATGAATTGAAGGTTATGTATCTTTCTGAGAAAATATTCTACTCATGTGCTGTTTAGTTGATGTGGTTCATGCTCGGGATGCTGCATGACAGTGTTTGGCTGCCGTATTTATGAATATTCTTAATGAAAATCTTAAGTTATATAAAGTGTCTTATATTAAGTGGCAGGACATCTGCCATTGATTATTTGGACATTATGCAGTCAAGGTAGAGTATTTTGGTACCAAGCAAGATGGATGACAAGCAGGATAATGAACTTGATGAGAAGATTTTGCATCCGAATAAAGAGGTTTTTGTGAAACTCAAAATTTGGTTTTTGCAAACTTTATCATGGTGCAACTTTAATCTGTTTATGTTGTGAATTTTTTAAATTTAGATTTGGAATTCTTCCATCCGTGGTAATTACTTATAAAAAAAAACATTGGGGAGAAAGGACGGATGCTTGTTGTTTTGGTGCTTTGAGTGGCTTAGCAATTGTTTCACGTGTTTTTGCTCTGTAATTCTGTAATATGTTGTGCTGTAAAGTTATGTTATGACGAACTATTGTTCAAAAGTAAATGGAGGTTATTTATTGTTGTACTTTTATATCATGGTTTGTTATAATTTTTCAAGAAATGTTGTATCTTTCAGTAAGTTAATTTTATATGTAAATATTGTTTATGCTATAGCAATTATTCTTCGTTTGAGTTCCATAATCGGGAGAGGTTTAGGCAGTTAAAAGTTTAATGTGTATTTGTAAAGTGGAACCTTTGCTTGTAAATGGTGGGCCTGAGCTCATTATTAATTGTGAGGTGATTGTTACAAGTGAGAGCTGCTACATATTAATTTTCTAATTTTTCCTTTTGTTTATCGTCTGATCATTTGAATCTCCGAAAGCAAATTCTGACAGTCCTTCGACAATATTTTGGATCCCTAAACTATATCAATGGACCAAATTAATACACGAGTGAGCTACAAAAAAAGGCTCCTCCAAGAGCCGTCAGTAATTTTTTTAATTTGTTTTACCAAGCAACAATGTGTTCTTAGCTATCTGATATCATAGTTTTCCATTATTGATGCTCACTTTTTGTTTATCTGGACCCTTTCAATATTTTTTATCTGCAAATCACAGACATAAGAATCCTAGTTCCTTTTTAACTTACAGGACATCTCTGATGAGATGGACAGGAAGGTAAAGAAGTATCTACGAGGAGAAAGAACTAATATTGAGGTATGAATGTTTGCTTGACAGAGATTTCCTCGTTTAAATTCTCTTCTGCTCCAAACCAGGCTAATACATTCATATTTCTGTAGGTTTTAGAAGATAAAAAACTGAGGGGTCAGCTTGCTGTCAGAGAAGATCTGTATGGAAAGTCTGCAAAGGCTGCTGCCAAGGCTGAGAAGGTATTATTACTTTAATAATATGTAGTGACGTATTTCTTACATTAGAGTCTGATGTTATCTTAATTGATTCGTAAATCTCGTTAACCTTTTGTTATAAAATGAATGAAAATAGTTTGTGATGTGATTTATTTTTCAGTGGCTAATGCCAAGCGAGGGGGGATATTTGGAAACAGAAGGTGTAGAGAAAACATGGAGGATCAAACAAGAAGCTATTGCTGCCGAAGTAGATATCTTAAGTAGAAGGAATCAATATGATATCAAATTACCAGGTTGATCCTACAATTTTATTTTATTAGCCTTTTTGGATGTTTTCTTGTTTGTTTCCCAAGCTCATGAAATCAAAAGAGGTCTCGTATACGACTTTGAATGGATTAATTTTATGATTTGCTAATGTTGATTGTAGTAAAATTGTTGGCATTAATGTTGTTGAAGAATATAAATATTGAGATATGCTGTTGACTAAGCTCTTTGTAGATAACTTAGAGTTATTAGGTTTTTTTTATTTATAGAAATTAAAATTATATCTATATATGAATATTTATTTTAATTTATTCTTTTATTTTTCTTATTTTATTTTATTTTTTTATTTTTCTTATTAGATTTTATTAATGTATATATAGTTTTAATCAATGAGTAAGTAAGTGAATTGAACTCTAACATGGTATCACAGCTGATCTCTGAAAAAAAAAGTCAGGTTCTTAACCTAGTCGCCGTCTGACGAAAGTGGAAAACATTGAGGTCACTCTGATCCATCGCTGAACGCGTCACAAGCTATGAGACCATCAACCCTAGGATCACTCTTCTCCTCAGTGTGCCATCTCCTAGTTATGCTCTTCTGTTCAACACTGCTCGTCGCGCCAGGATTACTCTTCTCGTCGCTGTTTAGAACGCTGCCCGTTGCGCGACTACCATCTCCTAGTTGCGCTCCTTTGTTCAGAATACTGCTTGTCACGCGATTGAGTTTCTCCGTCTGTTCGCGCAGAAGTTGTCGGCCAAAAGTCTCTCTGTTCTGTTGTTGGTTGGGGCAGAGGGTCGTCCTCTGTTCTGTTGTTGGTCGCGCTGATGGCTGCCCTCTCTCTCTGCAGCTCATTGTTTGGAGCTTCAATATTTTAGCCCTCTCTCTCTGTTTTGTTGTTAGTTGCACAGAGGGCTGCCTTTTCTCTCGGTAGCTTATTACTTGAAGCTTCAATATTTTAGCCCTTATACAGAAGGAAAAATCTTTTTTTTTTTTTTTAAACAAGTCCTTTTCGATTTTTTTTGTTGCTGCCACGACGCTGCTCGTGAAAGGAAGTGGCGTGAGGTCGTGTTACCTTTGCCAATTTCACTGTGGGTGCCTTGTCTCAATTCGTTCTCCATGGCTGAACATCATTTAGGCACCAGCTCCACGGGTGATTATAATCACAATTTTACTATTATCTCCTATAAGTTAAATGAGAGTAACTTTCTTTAATGGTTTCAGTCTGTCAAACTCGTCGTTCAAGGAAAGAACAAATTTGGGTATCTCTCTGAGTCTGCAGTGAAGTCTGAAGATGAAGATGAGAACTACGACATGTGAGAGATTGAGAACTCAATAGTTATGTCTTGACTGGTGAATTCAATGGAGCCAGATATTGATCGCACCTATCTCTTTCTTCCAATCGTGAATAATATCTGGGTGGCTGTAAAGGAGATCTGTTCTGAATTTGGAAATGCAAGATAGTTATTTGAGATTAAGACTCAATTGAGAAATGCCAAATAATGAGAGAAGAGTGTAACACAATACTACACTGATTTCAAAACTCTATGGCAAGAGTTTGATTTATTTTATGATTACAAGTGGCATTGTGCAAAAGACAGTGCCTTGTTTCAGAAAATAGTCGAGAAAGAGAGGGTATTCGATTTCCTGGTAAAACTTAATAAAAACTTGGATGAGGTGCGAGGATAGATACTTGGTCGAGATACTCTTCCAAGCACTCGTGATGTGTTTGCTGAATTTCGAAGAGAAGAAAGTCGTCGACTAGTAATGCTCAACCATGAGTCAACCTCTCATACAGCAAACACCTTTGCATTGATGATCACTAAGCCAGATAAGTTCACTCAAAGGTATCTTAAGTGCTCAGATTGACTAGTTTGCGGGTTTTGTCATAAACTCAGACACATTAAAGTTAAATGTTGGAACCTACATGGAAAGCATCCTAACTTTACTCAAACAAACAAATCCTCCTGCAACAACAAAGGAGACTTCCAAGTCTTATATGAAGCATCTGCAGCTTTCAGTCATCTAATGACAATTCTTTCTTTAATAAGGAAAACCTAGAACAATTATATTGATTATAGAGTTCACATCAGTCTGCGAATACTTCATCAAATCCATCATCTTCCATAGCAGAAAAAAGTACTCATGCAGTAGTGTTTTGTGTCACATTGATTCAAGGGCCACTGATCATATGACATGTTCTTCTTATATGTTTTCAACCTATTTTTGTGGTTCTGGAAATCAAAAAGTAAAAATTGCAAATGGTTCAATGACTATAATTGCTGGAAAAAGTTCTATCATTGTTTCTCCTTCCCTTATCTTGAACAATGTTTTTCGTGTGCTTAACTTATCTTGTAACCTATTGTATGTTAGCAAACTAACCCATGACTCTAACTGTCTAATCAAATTTGTGTCTAATGGTTGTGTTTTTCAAGACCAATGCTCGGGGAAGATGATTGGCAATGTTAAAGAAAGCGGTGGTCTTTATTACTTTGTCTCAGACAACCTCTCGAGTAAATAAGTTTAGAAATCACGTTCCTCTGGTTTTTTATCTTTAGATAATGAAATTATGTTATGACCCTATAAACTTGGTGATCCTAGCTTTTCTTATTGAAATATTTATTTCTAGCTTTATTCAAGGATTAAAATATTAGTTTCTTTCGATGTGAGGTTTGTCTATTTGTTAAACATAGGCGATCTGTTTATCTTATTTTAGCATACATGCTATCCAAACCTTTTTCCCTTATTCAATAGTGACATGTGAGGATCGTTTATGGTTAAAAATTTGTCTGGCTCTAGATGGTTTATTGCTTTTATTGATGATTATACAAGAAATACATGAATTTACCTCTTTAAAAAAAATATTAGCTTGCTGAAATTTTTAAAAATTTTAAGTTCATGATTAGAACTCAATTTCAGTCTCAAATTCAAGTTTTTAGAAATGATAATGAGAGATAATATTTTAACAACATTCTTGATAAGTTTCTTCTAGAAAGAGGCATTATCCGCCATAGTTCGTGTATTGATACAACTTAGCAGAATGAAATTGTCGAAAGAAGAAGTCGACATCTATTAGAAGTAGCTCGAGCTGTTATGTTTTCTATGAATGTACTTAAAATATTTTGGGGAGAGACCATACTTAATGCTACATATTTAATTAATAGAATGCCAAACAAAGTATTATACTATCAATTCCCTTTCAAAACTTTACAATCATATTTTTCCTCACAACAGATATTTTAGTCACTTAGTACTTAAATTTTTTGTTGTACTAGTTTTGTTCACATTAACGATCATAATTGAATTAAATTAAATCCTAGGGCAACTAAATGTGTTTTATTAGGTTTCTCTCTTACTTAAAAAAGATACAAATGTTTCTATACGAGCTCGGGAAAGATGCTTGTTAACATGGATGTCACATCCTTTGAAAATGAACCCATTTTTGAAAAAACTTCTTTTCAGGGAGAGATAAGGCAAACGCGTGAAGATAAGTATTGAGAAATCATTGTTATGCCTACACATGTTCTTAACTATGACCAAAACAGGACAACAAATGTGGAACCTACTGTGAGTAATGTGGCTCCCACCTCTCAACTTCGTGTTTACTCAGGAAGGAAAGAAAAATAACGTATTGATCTACTGCCTACTCCAACAGTGTCATCATCTGAACTAAGTGTTGATTAAGAAAATCTCAACTCTATTCCGTTTCTTCTTGATCCAACTCTAGAGTCTAACTACAGTGAACATGTTACAACCGCTGAGACAATCCAAAGTGAACTTGGTGTACCCATAACTCTTAGGAAAGGTGTACGTGAGTGTACCAAACATTCTATTGCTCGTCATGTCTCATATAATAAACTCTCATATAGTTTTAGAGCTTTCACCACTAGCATCACTGATGATGAAATTCCAAAAACGATACAACAAACACTAAGTATTCCAAAATGGAAGGGGACTGTCCTAGAAGAAATGAGAGCTTTGAAGAAAGAATGAAATTTGGGAGATGACAAAGCTTTCAAAAAGAAAACACCTCGTTGTTAACAAGTAGATTTTCACAATCAAGTATAACTTGGATGACTTGATAAAAAGATACTAGCTCGAGGGTTTACTCAAACCTATGATCTAGATTATGTGAAAACATTTACCCAAGTTGCTAAACTCAACGCTATCAGAGTCTTACTTTTACTAGCTGCTAATCTGAATTGGTTTCTTTTTTAGTTTGATGTTAAAAATTCATTTATTAATGGTAATTTAGAAGAAGATGTGTTCATGTAACTGCCTCTAGGATTTGATAATGCGAGTGTTGCAAGAAAGGTCTATCGACTGAGGAAGTCCTTATACGACTTCAAGCAATTCCCTCGTGCATGGTTTGCGAGATTTGCAAGGGTTGTCAAAGAACACGGCTATTCACAAGCTCAATCAAATCATACACTATTCTATAAATACACTGCAAGAGGTAAAATTACTATTCTGATTGTGTACGTGGATGATATAGTTGTGATAAGAAACGAGGAGATGGAGCTAAAATCATTGAAGAAACACCTATCTCGTCAGTTTGAACTTAAGGATCTAGGAAATCTCAAGTTTTTCTTGAGTATGGAAGTAGCTAAATCAAAGAATGAGATTGTTATATTATAGAGGAAATATGTGCTCGATCTCCTCAGATGCAAGCCTACCTCAACACCTATTGATACTAATCAGAAGATCAGTCAAAATAAGAATGAGGTGTATGTGGACAAAGTTAGATATCAAAAACTGGTTGAAAAACTTATTTGCTTAACTCATACAAGGTCTGACATTGCATTTGTTATTGACTTAGTAAGTCAGTTCATGCATTGTCCTGCTGAAAATCATTTCAAGGCTGTCTACAGAATTCTCTACTACCTCGAACGAAGTCCCCACAAGGGTATTATGTTAAAAAAAAATAAAAACAGACAGATTAAAGTATTTACAGATGTAGATTGAGCATGACCTAAAACTGTCAAGAGGTCTACATCAACCTATTGCACGTTTGTATGAGGCAACGTTGTGACATGGAGGAGCAAAAAGAAAAATGTTGTGGCATGGAGCAGTGCTAAAGCTGAGTTTAGAGCGATGACTAAAAGAGTTTGTGAAGTTATTTGACTTAAAAGTATTCTAAAAGAGATCGAAACGGATAAGCTAATGAAGCTGTTTTGTGACAATAAGTCAACCATCAACATTGTTCATAATCCATTGTAACATGATAGAACAAAACTGTGGAGATTGATTGTCATTTCATCAAAGAAAGATTCGAAAGAGGAGAAATTTGTATGCCATATGTTCTTATATCTGAACAACTGGCAAATGTCTTCACAAAAGGGTTGTACAAGTAGGTATTTGAAGATCTTCTAGTTAAGTTTGACATGATTAATATTTTTGCTCTAGCTTGAGGGGAGTGTTGAGATATGCAATTAGAGTTATTAGATTCTTTTTATTTATAGGGATTAGAATTGTATCTATATATGAGTATTTATTTTATTTTCTAGTTTAGTTTATTCTTTTATTTTTCTTACTAGAGTTCTATTCATGTATATGCTCTTAATCAATGAGTAAGTAAGTGAATTAAGCTCTAATAAAAAAGAACACAAACGTATTAAGCTTGTGGGCAAATGAGTGTTGAAGAGATAACATTAATATTGAGTTGTAAGTTTTTATTAAAAAAAAAAGAGGCGGTTTGTAAACCCAAAAAATATATGGGAATGGTAATGAGATAAAAGAAAATATAAACATTATATGGAGAATGAAATTGAGTGGTGTTGAAGATCTATGATTTGGGGTGAGAGAAAAGGAGTCTGGTGACTTAGCACTTCTTTGTTTGTATTGATGATTTTGGAGTAAAAATGACAACATTATTTTGACATTTAAGGGCCAATTTAGTGATGTCACTAGTTTGACAAAACATCATATGATGTTCATTTATTAAGTTGCTCACTCCACGTAGATATGTAAAAAATATAATCTATGAGCAAAAGAAGAAATATATTTGGCGTCTCCAGCACCATTAGATGAGTGAGATAGGCCCCTCTAATGTGGAGTTTCCTTGCTTCATTGCACGAAATCTTTCTGTTACTAGTAAATTGCAATCATATTCCAGAGCTTTATTCTGCCCGTGTTTGAAATGCTTAAGTTTTTGTATCATTTTTTTTTGTCTTTTATCCAATATCTGCAGCCCTTGGTCCATACACACTTGATTTTACGTCAAGTGGTCGATATATGAGTATTGCTGGGAGAAAGGGCCATCTGGCCATTGTAGATGTGCAGAGTATGAACCTTGTTAAAGAATTTCAGGTATGGTGGCCGTCTGGCTGATTTTTAAGTATGCACAGTTAAAATGGAGATGAGAACTTCTATGAACTACCTTTGACGTTTCATCTGTTTTGAGGGCAATCATGTAAAATGAGTAGATTTTGAAGAAGTTTGGCGTACTTTTCTTTGTGCGATAAAGCTCAGTGTTTTCTTTAACATTTTATTGTCCTATCCTTTATTTTCTGTATGCATGTCTGAAGAAAGTAACATTTGCTTGGAAGATAAACTTGCGTTTTTGTATTGTTTCAGGTGAGAGAGACAGTGCGTGATGTTGCTTTCTTGCACAATGAGCAGTTTTTTGCTGCTGCGCAGAAAAAGTATTATTATTATTTTGTTGGTCATTGTTCTTTTTCCTACACTCTTTACTTGCATATTATGTTTGTCCCTGTTGCCTGTTTAGATTGCTTGTAAGTTTTACATTATGTCATTGGATGTCATCTTTCTTTTCTATGATAGAAGCAAAGGATTGTTGAATATTTGGCTGTTAGTTTTTAAAGGTGAAAATAGTTTTCATTTTGGATCTCTCTAAACTCTCCTTCCTTGTATTTTAAGAAGTGCTCATATCTCGCCAATCATAGATCATTGAAGTATTCACTCATGAAAATACTTGCTACCAGCTATTTATTTTTGCTTTTTTCGTCTATATAATGAACTTAACCCCAGAAATGCGCCAGGTATCTCTATATTTATAATCGAGATGGGACAGAGCTTCACTGCTTAAAGGTTAGTATCAGACTGTCAGGATAACTCCACTTGTATTTTATGTACCATTCTCTTCGGCCCTTGAGTCTTGGTTTGCAGCATTTTTATAATCGTTGTGTGTTCCCTGAAATTGATCCATCTTGACGATGAGTCTGAAATGGGGACTAGTGTTCCGTTCCTCTATTTGGCACTTTCTATATGAAATATCAGCTCTTGCTTTTTCCTCATACTTGAATTTATGAAATTCCCAATTCTCGTATAACCTGACTCTGAATATGTTCTAGTTTCTCGTGTTTTTCAGGAACATGAAGCAGTATTAAGGATTCAGTTTTTGAAAAACCACTTTCTTTTGGTGTCCATGAACAAATATGGACGGCTTCATTATCAGGACGTGACAATGGGTTCAATAGTGAGTGCTTTCCGAACGGGGTTGGGCTGCACCAACGTGATGCAGGTGAATCCCTTCAATGGAGTTGTGGCGACAGGTCATTCAGGTGGTACAGTTGCCATGTGGAAGCCAACTAGCTCTACTCCTCTAGTGAAGATGCTTTGTCATCCTGGTCCGATCTCGGCCGTGGCATTCCACCCAAATGGCCATCTTATGGCCACCTCTGGTCAAGAAAGGAAAATTAAGATTTGGGATTTGAGAAAATTTGAGCCCCTCCAAACTATACCCGGGTTTGCCAAGACGTTAGATTTTAGTCAAAAAGGTCTGCTCGCCTGTGGATCAGGTTCTTCAGTCCAAGTTGTTGCTGATTTTTCAGGCAGTAGGAATTATAGCAGATACATGAGTCATTCGATGGTGAAGGGTTATCAAATCGAGAAAGTGTTATTTCGGCCGTATGAAGATGTTTTGGGCATTGGACACTCGATGGGATGGTCCAGCATTCTCATTCCCGGATCGGGCGAGCCGAACTTTGATTCGTGGGTGGCAAACCCATTTGAAACGTCGAAGCAACGACGAGAAAAGGAGGTTCGATCTCTTCTCGACAAGCTTCCCCCCGAGACGATAATGCTAGACCCCTCGAAAATCGGTACAATGAGGATAGGAAAGAAGAAGGAGCGGAAGACAAAGCAGGAAAGAGAAGCCGAAAAGGAAGCAGCCATTGAAACAGCTAAGAGCATTAGTTTGAAGAAGAAAAGCAAAGGAAGGAACAAACCAGGGAATAGGATGAAGAGGAAGAATGACATTGTGGAGAGAGCAAAGAGGCCTTACATGGAAGAAGAGATGAAAGAAGAAGAAGAAGCATTGTCCAGAAAGCGACAGAGAGTGGGCGAGGGAGATCAACTTCCCAAAGCCCTGCAACGATTTGTTCGCAAGAATGCTGCAACTTGAGCCTGAAATTTTGACCAACTCACAGCTTAAAAGATTATGTTTTGATTAAAGTGTTGATTTGTTGGTCAAAACCTTTATTTAGCAGAAGACATGATTGTGTCAAGGAGGAATGGTTTAATGACAGCTACGAAAAGGTCTACCATTTTCGTGAATGTTCATGGCCTTGATGATTACCAGTGTAGGCCCCTCTCTTTTTGGGTATAATTAATGCCAAATCCTCTTACCTAAACGCAATAAAATATTTCCTAACCATACTCGCATTAAATACACACACACACACACACACACACACACATTAGTCAAATTTAAGTTTTTGGTCAAGCATCATCCTATTTTATACTTAGACTTTGTATCTTGCTTTATATTATAATCTTACTATATGATATCACATTTGTGAATCACGAGTGATGCCGTAAAAAATATAGTAAACGATATTTTTCTCTTTTGAAATTTTTATAATTTATTATAAATTTTTAAATAATATTTTATAAATAAATATAATAAACAGTACAAGTATTGAAAAATCACGAAATCTTTCATATTATCTTTCAATGATACGTTGAATATATGATAAAAACATCAAAAAATTTTGATATTATTTATTATGTTTTTTTTATCGAGAACATGGTCACCACCTTCGATCTCATTTGGCAATGAGATCGGCTCCCGATGTTGAAATCGAAGTTTATTTAGAATATTTTTTATACTTTAAAATTTAAATTGTTGGAAAAATTATTTGAAGGTAGTTTTTGTTGAATGCCTTGGTTTAACTGGAATATTACCTAACTTTAATTCTACTCGTTTTCTGGTTTCCTTTTTATTTTTTTTATTTTTCTGCTTCCTCACCCTCAAGTAGTCAAGTTGAGTCCTCTCTCTCTCTCTCTCTCTCTCTCTCTCTCTGCGTTTCTCTGTGCTTTGCTGCATCTTTTGCCGCCGGTGGAATCCTGCTTGATCGGTGAGCTTTTCATGGAATCTGGAGAATATTCAGTGTTTTCTTTTTCTATTTTTACTTTTTCCCCCCCCGGCTATGGGTGTGATTTTGCTTTTTTATGGCGTGGTTTTCTCTTGTCGGTATATTATACGTCACAATTGGAAGTAGTATCTCCTGAATAATGTTTATGTATTTTTTCAATTAAATTTATTCTTTTCGTTTTTTTCCTTTCCTGAGAATTAAAATAGCTTTAAAATGTTGGAAGAAGCAGGATAGTATTTGATGGAGTGAAAGATGTAAGGATTCTGTGGTTGCTTCGGTTGATTCAGATGTGTATATTATTTTATAGAAATTTATGAAGTTGTGAACATTTTGGGCTTTTACCATATTTGAGTACGTATATAAGTCTGTGTGGATCAGATATGGCCGAAAGTATGCGTTTTGATGGTATATTATACTTAGTTTATCATGATCGAAAAGCAAAGTGTTACTTTAGTTTTTGGTGGAATTTTGTTTATAATTTTTTTAATTGAAGAAACAAAGCGACTGCACTATAATGAACTACAAGGAAAGGAATATAAAGCCTGTAAATTTACGAAACTCCTAATTTTAGAGGAAAATAAATTAATGTTGATATGATTTGGTTTGCTGAAAATAAATTATTTTCTGAAAATTGTTTCTTCTCAATGCAGTTTCTTGTCAATTTAGGAGCTAGTTGTTTGATCAGACCAGTACATTGTTTACTACAGAGCGAGGAGCTTATAGTGGTGTGTACAAATATCTACATATACGGGGGTGAGAGATGGTTTCAGAGTCATGGTTTCACAGTCTTTTGAAGAATACAAGAAAAAGCAAAGCCAGTCCACAGAAAGCTTTGGTAGGAGTATTAGCATTTGAAGTTGCAAGCTTGATGTCTAAGCTGATCCACCTATGGAGGTTTTTGAGTGATAAGCAGATAACTAAGTTGAGGGAAGAAATATCGAACTCAGTGGGTTTAAAAAAGCTTGTGTCTGATGATGAAGAGTATATTGTTCGTTTAATATGTGCAGAGTTGGTAGAAAACACAACACGTGCTGCGAAATCTGTTGCTAGACTTGGGAGGAAATGCAGTGATCCAGGTTTGAAGAGCTTTGAGCATCTATTTAATGATTTAATTCAAAATGATATTACACCTCATGATTGGATATTTTCCTATAAAAAAATGGAAAAGAAAGTGAACAAAATGGAAAGGTTTATTTCTGTGAATGTAACTTTGTATCAAGAAACAGAAACTCTTTCGGATCTTGAACGATCAATGAGGAGGATGAAGGGAAGTGAAAATTTCGACAGGGTAAATCTGATTGAGCTACAGAAGAAGGTTGCTAAAAAACGGCAGGATTTGAAGAATTTGCGCGAGCTTTCTCTGTGGAACAAAACTTATGATTACGTAGTTTTTCTTCTTGCTCGATCTCTTTTCACGGTATTTAGCAGGATCAAACATGTATTTGGAATCGAGCAGATGGTAGATTCTGGTGGAAGGAATGATTCAAGATTACAAAATTATAACAACATTCCACGAAGTCAATCAGTTTCCACTGTAATGCAATCTTTGTTACATCCTACCAAGAATGGCCTTGCAAGATTTGCTTCAGGTCCTTTAAGGAGAATTACTGTTAAAGCAGGGCAGTTTTCACAAACTAATAAAATAAACAATTTCTATTCAGGATCTCTTCTGGGATCAGTTACATTGTCAGGTCCTATCTTAAGCCATAGCTCGGGAAAAGATCAAACTCAGAGGGAGCCAAGTGCCAAATCAACGGTAATTTCTGAAACAGAAAAAAACAGCAAAAAACTGTGGCTATCTAGTATTCTTCCAATCCATGGTAATTCGAAGAAACTGCAGCAGAAACCAAACAGGTCAATTCAAGTTGAACCTCTTAAAGGACCTGCAATATCAAGAGATCGTTCTCCCATAGTAGGTCGCCACTTAAATTTTAATGGTTTTCATTCGGAGATTCTCAATGGAACTAGAGATTCTAGCTCGGTCCTTGTTGATCCAAGCAGCAATGCTGATCTAAGCGAATCATTGCTTAATTTCAAGTCCAGATTATTGGATGCACCACCGGAAAGTCTTGGTGCCACTGCTCTATCTCTACACTATGCAAATGTTATCATTGTAATTGAAAGACTCGCAGCCTCACCTCACCTAATTGGCCTTGATGCAAGAGACGACTTGTACAATATGCTCCCTGCCACCATAAGAACTTCCCTTAGAGCAAGGCTAAAGCCATTCTCAACTGGCTTGACTGCGTCAATCTATGACACAGTTCTTGCGGCAGAGTGGAGCGAGGCAGTGATGGGGATATTGGATTGGCTGTCGCCACTTGCTCATAACATGATAAGATGGCAATCGGAACGAAGTTTTGAGCAGCAAAATATGGTTTCGAGGACAAATGTGCTTCTTGTACAAACCCTTTACTTTGCCAATCAGGAAAAGGTCGAAGCAATTATCACCGAGCTTCTTGTGGGTTTGAATTATGTATGGAGATTTGGTAGACAACTTGATGCAAAAGCTCTGCTCGAATGCGCTACTACTAGTAGTAGAATATACGACAAGTATTTAGACCTCGATGAGTGAACTTCACTCGTGGAATTGACTAGCTTTAAGGCTTATGTTGAGGAACAAGCTTGATGGGGGGGGTAAATGTATCTGAATTGTAGATTCTCAGGCGAGGGGACACCTTTTCCGCATTAAATGATACACAACTCCGACAATTCATCTTTCAATAGTGAAGTTTGAGCTTCTAAACATTGTTATTAGTTTGTGAGTGTTGTTTGTTAGGTTCTAAGAATATGGTTTGGGATTGAAATTAAGCCAGCCCCTCAATTTCGCCTTCTAAAAGTGTAAATATTGCTTCTTTTTTTTTTTTCCTTGTTAATAGCTCAATCTTAGTTGCGTCTGTGATAATGATAGTGATCATGTTTGTGCCACCTTGGATGTCTTCAATGCTTGTAAGTCATCAGAGGACTTGTTTTTCAAACTATGCAATTATTATCTGCAGATGTTTGATGATCTCTGCAACGATGACTCTTTAAATGCAGAGAGAGAGCCTTCGAACTGAAACTCGAAAACCCACAAAATTTCCAATTTTTTTTGGGTTCTTTAAGGATGATTATTGGGTAGTTTCAAAGGGTATGAAGTTAATTAAATGGAACTGAGATTGGGTAAAGACGGTGGAATTAACCATAATAATATAAAATAACAAGTAATTACAATTTATAGGCCCCAGTTCGGGGGGCAGTTGGAAAGCTTTTCTTGAACGGCAGGTGGGACGAGATACGTCTCTCTCTCTCTCTCTCTCTGGCGAGTGTTGAGCAATTGCAGAGTTGGACCTGTCGGTTTGCCGCGAATGGATGTTCCTCGGAAACCGCGGTCCGGCCGAACGACGTCGCTTCGAGACGCCTCTGAGTCTGAGAAGATGGAAGGCCCTGGTTCATGGGACGTCCTTGAATGGACTAAGATCGAGGTTTCTCTTCTTTTCTCGCGTTTTATTCAAATGGTATCTCTTTTTTCTTTTTCTTTTCTTTTTCTTTTGTGTGTCTTATCTCTCTGTTTGTGGAATTTCTTAGCCGGTTTCTCGGTTGGTCGCGAACGTGAGTATAGATTGCCTGCTTGAAGCTGAACAAGTTGTGGCTGAGGTCTGTGGTTTTGGATTTCTGGGTGTTTTTTCAGTATATTGTGGATTCTTGTTTACATCGTCTTCTTGTTTATTGGTGCATCTTGCTTGAAATTTATGAAGTCTTTTTTCGGTTCTGGTATTGAAATGTATGGCGGAAAGGTTTCCACTTTTTTTCAATTCTATGGCTTTTGTTGAAATTAAACAACTTGTGGGTAAATTGATAACGAGGAAAGCATACTTTCATAATATTTTTCCATCTTTTGGCGCTGAGGTTCCTTGTTTCCCCTTGTTGCCTGGTTGCAAATGCATAGTATGATTTGGTGCTTTTAATGAATGTGCGCAGTACTTCTTGATGGGTCTTGTCCCTATTAATGAGCGTCGGATACTAGGATCAAGTCTGGTTACCACTAGATGATGGTTTCACGGGATAGCTCGGGAATTGCACTTTCATTATACTTTGGGTGGATCATCTGCACTTTTTATTCTTATACAAAAGAGTCCTTTTGATTTTTTCAGCATAATAGTCATATGGTCTCGGGATTTGTCAAATTTTGGCTTATAAACCGGAAATCAAGTTAATGGGTGGTGAACCAGAGTATAAAAAGTTTTCTGGTTTGTAAATGGTTGACGCATAGAAAATTCTCAAAAAAATCTTGACAGAGAGGAAAATAGGTACGCCATCTATTTATAGTCATTTGTACCGGGAGAACAACTTATTATGTCATGAAAATTCCTGAAATTCCATACTACGGCATCTTTGATCTTGAACTTTTTTTTTTTATGTGGCTAAGGATATTGATTGGATGTTCCAGCAGTTCTTACTTCATATGAAAAACATAATGGAAGTTGGTGATGGTGAAAAATGTTTTTGTTTTTCGGGCTAATGTTAACTGTTTCCAGTGTTTTCTCGCTTATGAATGACGAAAATTGGCTGAGAATATTTCTTTATGTATCTTGTTTGCCCCATGTCCTTGAATCGTAAAACTGGTGTATTTCATAGTTGTTTTGACAGTACTCTAATTTATTTAAAAATCTGTGCTAGATTGTTATGTTGATGCTGGAGAAACGGTTTATAACTTTCTGTATCATATGTCCAGGGTAATGGTGTTGTCCTTGTAAATACTGGTGAGGCTGGTACTTTGTATGTGACCAACTATCGTCTTCTTTTTCTTGTAAGTAAATCAGAAACTTTGGTAATTTGGATCACAAAAAATATTTTCTTTCATATCTTGTATTTTATTTGTGGTGTGGGGAAGGGGTTTATTGTGGCTGAGGTTATTTGTAGATCTTGCATTGTTTCATATGATATTGACATACTCTTGTTCAATGGAAGTGTATAGTTTTTGAGGAGTTGACCTTTTTTGTTGCTCACTTGATCATGTAAATTTTTTCCATCAATATTTACATTTGTGATAAAAAAAATCTCATTGAAGAGTATGCTATGAATTAGAAAAATTCTTAGTTTACAAGATTTCTGCACTGAAACTAGCTAACCAGCAGAATTGACTTTAGTAACTTGACTGTTACTCTATCTACTTCCATAATTGATCCTCAAAAACAACTTACTCTATGGGATTTCTGCAAACACAACAGTGTTGCCTGTACAAAACTGTAATGACTCAAATTAAACCACAGCGGCGTATAACTAATCGTGTGAGTTTTGTAATCACTTGAGATTCCCTGTAGTTGCAATCCGGTTTCTAGGAATTAGTTTTACCCAATATGGTCATTACTAACACATCAATATCACAAAACAATTGAGTCTGCATCAGGTAGAAAGGGCTCGACTTTCATGTTTGGGTAGAATTGGAGGGACCTTTGTAAATATTACATGATGCATTATGAAATAATCATGCATTCTATGGAATGGTAATGTAGCAAAGAAGTTTAATTGATGAAATCTTTAAATCTTCTTAGTTATTTTCTACATGGTTATTGATGGTTTCTTTGAATTATTTTCTCTATTTCCTAATCAAGAATGGAGGAACTGGGAAAACTATTTCCTTGGGCACTATACCACTGGCGACAATTGAGAAGTTTAGCAAGATGGTAAGTTACTAAGTCTTAACATTATATTTCAATACACGTATTTCTATTTCTTTCATGTCTTTTTTGGGTAAGTAACAGCAAAAGGAAGTGAGGGTACAAAAGAGCTAGAACTACACATTGAGTGGTGTAAAATAAAAACTATCTATTCTTTTACCTTCACTGTCTAAAAGTTGTATAAAAGCTAAGTCTAAATGAAAGTCTCATCGTAAAAAATCATTCTATTTCTTTTATTCCATGCGTGCCAATATAAAGAAAGGCACTAAACTTGCAATATCTTTTGTTGTCCTCCACCTCGCGACGGAGAAGGATACTATTCATGATTTTCCTCTTCATAACTGGTCAAGTTACATCTATTCGAAAAGAAAGCCTCTCTGTTGAAGATTGTTCGAATCTTTTTTTTTGAATACATTGCTATCAAGTAATTTTGAACCAAGTAGTATTGGTGAAAAGGTGATTTTTAGTGAAGGAGGAAAAAGAGTTCTTGCGGTCATAACTTCCTTTTCATCTCGTATCTTTTTAATCAGGAATGAAATATGAACTATAAAAACACACATGTAGTAGAGATGAGGAACAAAAACCCTGAGCTATAGGTTGGATATGTAAGAGTAAGATTAATACCGTGTTATCAGTCATCTTTCAAACTAATACTCATATTTGATTGCTACCTCGGCTCTTTACTCTTTCCTTTCTACTTTCTTATATCAATCTTGATATAAGCTACTAGTGTTTTTTTCTTGCGATTTCCTTGACCAATTTTTCTTTGCCCTTATGCTAGACCATCTCAAGCTTACAACATCTACTTTATCACAGATTTGATCTTAGCAAATATGTTTGTTAAAATAGTCTGGCTCACCAAAATCATAACTATCTTCGTGGCTGTAAAATCTTTCCAATTTGTAATTAGATACAAACAGGTTTCTGGTTTGCTTTAATGATTCTTATGCTAAATTAGTTTGGCAATAATTTGGTCATTAAAGTAGATAATATTGGCTTTATGAATTACATTTACTTGTTTATCTTGAAAACAAAAAACTATTTTTGGAGTACAACTCTCAAACAGCTCCTTAGTTATTTGTCCTACTGTTGCAAAAAGTATTTTGGTTCAATTAAAGTGTTATATATTCGCAGTTGCTTTCAATAATGATCTTATTTTTGATATTCTGAACTGGAATTAATAGCGTGCAAGAATTGCCTTCTGTTTGAGGGATTGTAGGTGTTGAAGGGTCAATCAGCCCCACGCCAATCGGAAAAGATTCCAGCTCGAAGACTTCTGCAGGTCATAGGTATGCATTTAAAACAATCAATGCATGCAGATTCTTTGCAGTTTTTGAGTTCCTTGTTATGAATTAAGACAATTGTTTCTTCCATAATTTGCAGGTAAAGACATGAGAGTGGTAGTCTTTGGTTTTCGTCCTAGAACAAAACAGGTGTCTACTTCCTATTGGTGCTTCTTATCATGATTTATACATTTGATATTGTCTGTTGTCATTGTTTGTAATACTGAGTTTGAAGTTTGTTCTATTAATAATATATACTAAATATGGTAAAAGAAAGGTTGCTTTCTTGGCTCTTAAGAAATTTATGTATAAAGTCATTCGAGGTTTATCAAAATTATGGTCATTAAAGATCAAGTACAGAGAGTAATCTTTGGCATTGAAATTTTTGGAAAGTTCGCATATGAAACTAATTTTTTATTAGAAACAAAGTATGTTGATAAAAGAACGATACAATAGAAGAGAGAGGAAGAACCTTTCTCCAGAAAAGAACAAGCCCTTATGAAAATATTTTAAAAAACCATATCTAAAAGAAGAAAAAAATTGCTAGTATCATTTCAAATTTATCATGTATACTCATAAAAAAGTTAATTTTCCAGCTCAAGCTACAGTTTGAATAATGATATTTCATTGGATTTGAGCATCCTTTCAAACTCATAACTTTTTATTATTCGGTTCTCATAGAGAAAAGGACACCTAAATCACTTTTATGCACCTTAGGGTTCATTATTCAGGCGACAAATGAGTAAGTAAAAGAAGGATGCGTAGATAATGGGATAGTATTTTGTTATTTCAGGACACTAATGAGTGAATTAAAAAATACTTATAGATTAATTTTTTGTTAGGTTTGGAGGCAAGTGTTTGCTTTTCTTTTTTTTTTCTTTATTATTTTTTGTATTTTTATGCAGTATAAGTTATACAAAATTAAAGTTATACAGGCAAGCAGCTGTTTGGTGTTTGCAAAAGTTGTGAACTGATGTAGTTAAATATAAATTTTCTAGCGGCGACGGATATATGATGCATTGCTTGGATGTACAAAGCCAGCAAGACTATGGGATCTGTATGCTTTTATATCAGGTCCTTCTAGATATATCAACACTAGCCCAAAGGTTCGATTACTTAATGAATATTATCGGCTTCTTGGAAAAAGCTTCCGCCGTGCATCATTGAGTATGATTGAAGATGGATCATTTACATTGTCCAATGAACTATGGAGAGTAACCGATGTAAATTACAATTATACAATGTGTCAGAGTTATCCATTTGCATTGATTGTTCCAAAATCTATTACGTAAGTACTTGACTCCTGAACATTCTAATTCCTTTCAATTTAGTTGAGTTGATGAAGTATACTCTTACATTGATAAAACCATTTGAATGATTATACCACCAGTGATGATGAAGTGCTCCAGGCTTCCAACTTCCGTGCTAGAGGCCGGTTACCTGTAGTTTCATGGTGCCACCCTGGTATGCGATGAAACTTACCCTTTTCTAGTTCTGCTTGTGTCCTGGAAATTCTCATTCTTATGATCCATTTGACAATTGTAGAAAATGGAGCTGTTCTGGCCCGTTCATCACAACCCTTGGTTGGTTTCATGATGAATATGAGGAGGTAATACTTGTAGTTTAAAATCCTTAAAACAAGACATAAAAATGTGTGCCTTAGCTATGTCAGGGTCATTATTACCAAGAGCCTAGTGCATCCATACATACATAACAACATGCATACCTTCATATGTCTGAGAAAAATCATGTTTAGTCCTTGCATGAAAATATTTGCAGCAATACAGATGAAAAGCTTGTTGCTGCGCTTTGTTCTCAATTTGCTGATGCTGAGGAGCCACGTAGGTACACTTTACCTTGCTTTGTGTCCTTTACATTGCACTTGTACTTCGTGATAATGTCGAAAACTTCTGATGGAAATAGATTTGTGTCGTCTTTCTTTGAATTGAGGTTGATAATAAATTTCCGTTCTCAAATCAAAATAGATATAGAAGAAATCCTACTTTCATACAATATCTTAATTGAATTATATCTAATGATCAATAAATTCAGTTTCATTCGATATCTACACGTATCAAAATCCTAGCAACAATCTAATTGATTCTATCAATATTTGGACTGGAATTGACGAACAACCAATAACAATATTAGTGTTTATTAGTTTTGAATAGAAATGGGGTGTGGCCAAGTGGTAAGGCAATGGGTTTTGGTCCAGCTATTCAGAGGTTTGAATCTTTCCGTTTTTTTTCTACAACTAAACATTTCGCATGGTTAATGATTGGAACATTTTGCATGGTTAATGATTGGCTTAGGCTCTAATATTTAGTATGTCCTGGAGTTTGCTGAAATATTGTTTAATTAGTAGAAACTTTTATCTCACTTTATCTAAAAACCCTCCATTGATTAATATTTATGTATTATTTGTTTGGTAGTGTGTTGTTATTCTTTGTATTAAGGATGTTACTAGTTAAAATTTCAAATAACTTCAATTCAATTTTTATTGTTGATAAAACTTTTAAATAATCAAATCAATGGGACTTTCACTTATGATAAACATATTCACATTTTTTTTAAGGTACAACTCAATAAATTTCTTCATTCAAGAGAATAGGTCAATATTTTATATTTTCTTATCATGCTAGAAAGCTGTATATTGCCGATGCAAGACCTAGAAAAAATGCATTAGCGAATGGGGCAATGGGAGGTGGGTCAGAATCATCTTCGAATTATTCTCAATCTGAGGTCAGGCAAGAGTTTTCGGCTGTTCCATTTTGTAGCTCGTGGTCATCAGAGTCCACTGACATTATTTTGGCCTTTGTTATTTGCATTTTTTCAGATAGTATTCTTCGGGATTGACAATATACATGCAATGAGAGAGAGTCTCGCTAGGCTTAGAGACTACTTAGATACTCACGGTGCCTCTTCATCTGATGGATTGTCATCATTCTTGGTTAGTGCATCTTTATACTTGCGGCTAAATTTTTATCATTCGAATATTGTGGAAATTCATGGTTTTTTATGATAAATCTCTCATTTCTTAGAAATTTTTTTCACTTGCATATGATTTTTACCTAATTAGAGATTCTATTGGAACTTCAAATTTCAAGTCTTGAATAACCTGCTAGATATTAGGGTTTTTTTTGTCTGTTTAGACTTAGTTGTTTATATAGTTAGTATCTTGTATTTTCTTTATATTTTTTGAGTAGGCATTTGTATTTACTTTTATTTATATAAGAAATGTTACTTTTGAGAATACTACATTTATTCTATTTGAATATGCATTTATATTTCTCTATACACACTTTGTATACAAATATTGGAAGCGTGATTTGTACTTTGTACAGCTGGTGATGCAATTTGTCAGTCAACTTTTTATGTGACCAATAACTGGAGATGATCTAGACATCTGCAAATTGCCACTTGGCAGTACTCCAAAAATTACTATCTGTTAATTCCCATTTGATATGAGGATGATGTTTTTTCTTCTGTTACTTTCTTACAAGATGATTTAAAATTAAGGGTGAAGTGTAATTTTACCCCTAACGCATGAGGTAATGTGTCCTTAATAGCTTAACATTTGTTAGGGTACCTAGAACACTATAACGTATCAACTGCAAGTGATTTGCACATTTTCATCCATTTCTCCGTTAGATGCACATGGGCAAAGCACGGGTGCATTTTGTTTCCTAAAATACCTTAACACCTTTGTTCTTACTCCCTCCCTCCTGCTAATTTCACATGCCGGTGGAA
Organism: Begonia peltatifolia; assembly: GCA_022433055.1. NCBI lineage: Eukaryota > Viridiplantae > Streptophyta > Magnoliopsida > Cucurbitales > Begoniaceae > Begonia > Begonia peltatifolia. Next base: position 22,654,704 of record CM039520.1, on the reverse strand, counting down.
TAAACTTAAAAGTGAAGGGTAGTCAAGTGGATGATATTCCTGAGGTGCAAGAACGGAAAATTTGCAAGTGCATTGCACATGGGTCACTTAACGAGAAACTAACGTCGTAGTGTAAATTGCTCACAGTCGATACGTTAGTGTGTTATGGGTACACTAACGAATGGTAGGGTGTTCTGGGTAAATTGCCCCGAACTAGAGAGATAAAATTGCACTTTACTATAAAATCAAGTAATTTATAGGGCTTTTACATGCCTAGGATTGAAAAAATGGCCTAAAAAACAAGCAAAGTTATATCGAGTGTATTGATTTAATGTTGTTTGTGTGATGGCAAATTTTGAAAAAAAATGTCAGAATTATGCTGTGTATACTTGCTTATACAAGTTTTTCTGGCAGAGACATGGTGGATGGACTTGGGGTGGAGGGAATCTGAGTAGTATGTCTGCTTCTGTATCTACTCTTGGAGACAGTGGTTGGTTAATACACGTCCAAACTGTCTTGGCTGGTTCAGCATGGATTGCTGCACGCGTTGAATTGGAATCTGCATCAGTTCTTGTTCATTGCAGGTGGAAAGCTGTTTTTATAATTTTATTTTCAAAACATCACTTCTTATTTTTGAATGTGAAATCCTCAAAGTATCACATTTGCTTTCGCATTTTCTGATGTTCAGTGATGGTTGGGACAGAACAACTCAACTGGTATCACTTGCTAGTTTGTTGCTTGATCCATACTATCGGACATTCACAGGGTTTCAGGTATTCTATTATATATTGCAGACGTCGTGAAGTTAATTGTCTAGTAGTGATATAGCTGTATGGTGCCAATGGAGAGTATGAGTTGTCATGAGATCTGTTTGTTGTGTGCAAACTCTACTTAGGATATTCATTGAGCATTTATTTCTTCGAACTTTTTATATTTAGTTGGGTATCTTCTTCTTTGATCTACTTTTTCTTTTTAACATCATAGTCAAAGTGTGTTGGGAGATATGGTTTACAACTCGCAGTCCACTTCGCACTCGGGCCTTCCAGTAACTGTTCCAATATATATATATATTATATCAGATTGTGATGTTTCCTTAGTAGTCTGGTTTTTGTGTCTCCTGATCACTTGTGGGTCATGATGTCCTCCTTTATTTAAGTCCATTCATTATACAGGCTCTGATCGAGAAGGATTGGCTGGCATTTGGCCATCCTTGTTCAGATCGCATGGGTGTACCATCTATGTTTGGAAGTGGGAACATGCCTTCTGAACTATCTAGGCAGTCTTCTACGGGGAGTTTCCCCTCATCTCCTCTGCGCCAGTCATCAGGATCATTCACATCTCAAGCTTCTGTTCCTCCTCAGGCGCACTCATCAAACAATTATTCTCCAATATTTTTGCAGGTTTGTTGTACCATGGTGAAGTTGTCTTCTACATTGACATTTGATGGTATTATGAATTTTTTTTATAAGAAACAAAATTCATTAACAAAACGAAGTATAAAGTGACAAGAGGTAAAAAAAAATTCTTCCTTACAATAATACCAAGAAATGAGTGAAAAATAATCTTTTTAACAAGAGAGAATTACACTAAATGGATAATTCAAAAAATATTTAGAGTTATAATCTCACCTCGTAATAAAAAAATTAACATTATTCTATAAATAAGTTTTTAAAAATTTGTCTTCAACTATGATCTCATTGTGATATATCTAAATAACCCAACATATAACTAGAATGCCGAGTCGCTAAATTAAATTTTTTTACTTGTACTTTTTGCTATAATCGAAATATCATTGATGATGCTACCAATGTCAATATGAACTCCCATAATCCGGTTGAAAGATGAAAAAAATTGTACCCACAATTGTCTAGTCATGTTGGATCATAATGTGGTTGGTAGTTTCACTATTTGCTTTATAGAAAGGACAAAAATGTGAACATGAAGTTCTAGATGGATTTCTCTTCTGAATTTGATCACTTGAATACAATTTTTCTTTCATTAAACTCTAAGTGAAAACTTGAATTTTAAAGGAGATTCATTTCTTTCAAATGAATTTATAGAAAGGGAAGTTGCTATACAGAACAAGTCAATTAAGAGAAAAAAGATCGAGATGAGAAACTAGGTGAGGGCTCCAAAGTCCACCTATGAGAATCGAGAACATTCTCTCTGGGTGAGAAAGAGCTGATAATAGCTTGGAGAATGACCATATTGTCTAACTTTATGCTGGTCATCTCTTCGAAAGGTCAACAACGAGGAGCTATTTGTCAATGATTGAATTGGATTGAATGACTCTCTTTATTAGAGTTGCTGTCATTATATAAGACAAATAAAATTTACATTTATTGTAAAAAATCAACAATTACTTAAATTATGTTTATATAAAGAAGAAATATAAATTTAAAATTATTTACAATAATAATGCAATAATTAAGATGGTATAACTGTCATGCCCCCTTAAATTGATGTCAGATGGTCAAGAAGCATCAATTTGCTAACAAGAAATTGATGATGTTTCAGTGTCATGACTTTTGTGAATATGTCAGCTATTTGCATATCAGTGAAAATGCAAAAAAGAGAATGGTGTCATTGTCAAAAGCTTGTTGTATAGAGCGAGAGAGAATCTACTTCAATATGCTTAGTGCACTTATGGTAAATAAGATTAGCGGCGATTTGAATGACACTAGTATTGTCAGCATGGAGCGTAGTAAATGCATATGTTGGAAAACCAAATTCAGATAGAAGTCCACGAAGTTAGATAATCTAAGAACATGCAACAAAAATTGCACGGCATTCCAACTCAGTTGAAGATTTAGAGACTCAATCTTGTTTCTTTCTTCTCCATGAAATTAAAGATATGCAAGAAACATGCACCCAATTGTGACAAATCGTCGAGTATCAGGACAACCCGTCCAATTAATATCGCTATAAGCAACAAGATGAATAAGAGAACCAAATGAGTAAAATAAGCAGTTAATCGATGTCTTTCGAAGATATCTAATAATACGATGAACAACAGTTAAATGGAGATAACGATGATTCTACATAAATTGACTAACTTGGTAAATAACAAAAAATATATCAAGTCGCGTAATAGTTAAATAATTCAACATACCCACTAAATGACAATCAACAATAGGATCAGAAAGAAGAGAACTCTGCTCACTACAATACTTTGTGTTAACTTCCAATAAAGTATCAATAGATGAAGTATCTTGAAAACTTGCCAAAATAATTAAATTCTATGTTGAGTCAACAAAATTCCAGCAGCAGCAGTATGAACTTCTAAACCCAAGAAATAAGTGAGCGAGCCAAGTTCTTTCATATGGAATGCGGTCTGGAGATAATGTTTTAAACGAATAATCAAAGCAGAAACCATCCCAGTGATGATGATATCATCGACATAAACAAGAAGAATAACAACTCTTTTACAAGTCTTGTAAAGAAATAAAGTTGAATTCTATTGACTTTGCTTGAAGGAAAAATTAACCAAAGTTGTTCGAGATCTATCAAACTAAGCCCGATGACTTTAATTCAACCCATGTAAAATCGCTTCAACTTAAATACTTTCGAAGAAGGTGAAGATACGCTAGGAGGCAAAACCATATAGATTTTTTCTTCGAGGTCACCATGAAATAATGCATTTTTTAACATTCATTTGGTGACGAGGCCAACCTTGTGAGGTAATAATAGAAATGACAGTACTTAATGTAGTCATTTTCACAACTAGAGTAAAAGTTTTTTCATAGTCAACTCCATACTCTTGTTTATTATCAAGAACAACCAATCAAGCTTTAAAGCGATCAAGAGAACCATCAGAATGAAGCTTGATCGAGTAAATCCATTTGCAACCAATTGTCTTAACATTAGGAGGACAAATAACATTCCATGTTTGATTATCTTCAAGTGCTTGAAGTTCTTGACTCAATGCTTTACGCCAACACTCATGTTTCACTACTTCTGAATAACATGAGGGAATGAAAATGGAAGACAGTAGTGTGAAGAGATGTAGGAAAGAAACCATTTTGATCGTGAATATTACTAATTCTGGAAGAACGTCGAGTAATGATGTTTTAAGTACTATGAGCAGGATCAGATGGGAAGTCGGTCTTAGGAAGTGGCAAAGTTGGACGTCGTCGTGTATCCATATTTGAATCAGATAGGAATTATACTTAATTTATCAAATTGAGCAAGACCAAACAAGTTTGGTATCAATTTAGCACGAGTAAGAAAGAAATACTGGTTTAAAAAAAAAAAAAAAACATGTCGAGACACACGGAATCTGCTAAAAGAAGAATCATAACAAACATAGCTTTTTTGTGAAATGCTATATCCCACAAATGCACATTTAATATATTGAGCAAAAAGTTTTGGCATTCATGAGATGACAAATGAACAAAAAAATGCAACCAACAGTATGCATATCAAGATAATTGAGATGGAAATGATGAAAACAATAATATGGAGATTTAAAATCTAAGACACTTGGGATGGAAATGATGAAAACAATAATACGGAGATTTAAAATCTAAGACACTCGAAGGCAATCTATTAATTAAATAAACTGTCGTAGATAAGGTTTCAAACCAAATTTTGGGTGGAACAAAAGATTTAATTGATAAGGTTTGAACAACATTTAATATATTACAATTTTTCCGTTCAGCAACATTATTTTGTTGAGGTGTAGAAGAACAAGAACGTTGGGAAATTTTGTTGTAGAAAATCGTGAGATTCATTGGACAAATATTCCCCACCTGAACCAAATCGTAAGATTTTGGTAGCAGTAGAGAATTGAGGTTCAAGATAGGCTAAGAATTTTTAAAAACAAAAAATATCTCAAATTTATAACAAAAAAAATAAATTCAAGTATATTTGTTGTAATTATCAATAAATGTGACAATATTTATAATCGGCATGAGATATGATAGGAGTAATGCCCCACACATCACTATGAATTAAATCATGTGATCAAATTGAAAAAAAAAATTATTTTAGAATTTTAATTGGACATTGTTGCCCATTTTGCAAGACTGAGATTGAAACTAACGACCATATTTTAATCCAATGTGAGGTGGATGTTTATTGTGGGTGTGATTTTTTTCATCTTTCAATCTTGCCATGAGAGTATACCCTGATATTGAGAGTTTCATTAGTGGTGTTTTTATTATTTGACAAATGATATAAGAGTAGGAATTTTATTTTGAGACTCGGTATTCTAGCTATGTGTTAAACTCTTTGGATCCATTATGATTAAATTCTATTTGAAGATAAATCTACGATGATTGATTTATGAGACTTGGTATTTCTTTTTTCTTTTTAAGAAGTATTGCTTTAGTGTAATTCTCATCGATTGGAATGAGATTATTTTTCATTAATGTCTTAGGAGTCTGGTAAGGGAGGACCTCCTTCCCTTTTTGTATATATATATTTTTTAATATATTTCCTTTCTTATAAAAAAAATAACTTTCATATAATGAGATGGGCATATACTATGTCTAAATATTTTACCTTTTTTTGTTCTTTGCTCTTGAAAAAAATTGTGTTTAATCTGTTGGTTATGCAGTGGATTGATTGTGTATCGCAACTTCTGCGGATCTATCCATTTGCATTTGAGTTTTCCTCGGTAGGTATTTTGCTTCCCACAACTTTAACTACTTTTAGATGGTGCATCTTTCATTTCTTGGTTGCTCAAAGTTGAATAAGTTTCTTATTTATTTCTAATTTGGTTGTTCTTAGGCTTTTTTGGTGGATTTGTTAGATTGTTTTCTTTCTTGTCGCTTTGGGAACTTCCTGTGCAATAGGTAACTACTCTTTCTCTTAATACAGCTATCAAATCAATTTTTTAATAAATTTATAACCTTGGTTCTTTAAAGTTTAGTATGCATAATAATAATTTAGATTACTCATAGAAAAAAGTGCAGGGGGTCATGTATGGGGAAGAATTGTAGTGACCAACTCATTACATGAATTTGGAAAATCAGTTGTAGGATTAGGGGAAAATTTTTTTATCTTTTGGGAAATACAACTAGCATCATGAAGATTAGAAATTGGTGGTCAAAACTATGTCGATAATATTATGTTTGGACAATGCAATGGTGCTGTCAGTGCTGAATAGTTTGAACTGTTCATAATTGGCCAAAATTTGTTCCAAATTCTTTCTTCAGTGATAAAATTTATTAATCTATAATTATCACCAACAGTTTTATATTGTTCATGATTATTGAATTTTTGCAAAATGGGTAGTGAAAAAAACTCATTATGAACAACCTTCTTATTTAACGTATTCTCAGTGAGAAGGAGAGGCAGCAATGTGGTGTTTCTGAAGTTTGTGGGTGCTTATGGGCATATTTGGCTGACTTGCGTGCTTCAGAGGGTAGTTCTCATTTTCACTATAACCTCTTCTATGATCTGTCAAAATTCAATGGTCCACTGCTGCCTCCAGCCGCAGCCTTAGCTCCGACTCTGTGGCCTCATTTCCATCTTCGTTTTTCTTGTCCATCTGAGGCTCAATCTGGGGAAATTGAAATGCAATTTAGGAAAATGGCTAATCAATTCTCTGGACTTCAAAAGGTAATGAAACATTTTTTCTACTCACATTCTGAATCTTAGAAAATCCATCATTTCTATTAATATTCTTGCAATTTTGCATGAAACATTCTATGGCCAGTGAGCTCTGGCGTATGCCACTTTAGGCAGCAGAAATTGGCTATTTATATTTATTTGTTGTCCATTCCTTGAATAAAAGAATCTCAACAATGCCATCAGTGACTATGATATTCATTTAATTAAAATACGCAAAATGTTAGTCAAGGTTATGGTCTGTTGGTTAGGAGTCTTTGGATGCCTTGGGAAGGAGGTGGGTTGAGTGGTGCAGATAATTCATTTAGTTCTAATATTGTTTTTTGTTGCATCTTTTTTATTTATTTGGAACCCAAGGAGTAAAATCATGTTGAGGTTGAGCCTGCTGACGTAGAGTCTTTTGAGCTTTCTTTTTGTAATTCTCTTATTTTGTTAGGTAGGCTAAACTAATTCTCAGTCATGTTAAATAATTTTTCTTATCACTCATTTTGTTCACCTTTACTTAATATACATCTTTTACGGATCACAAAAAGAAGACTTGGTATATAATTTTGTTTTTTTACCAGTGATGTTGCATTTGGTGTATAGTATTGTAAATTTTTGATAAAATACAAAATATGTGCAAATACGTTGTTAAAAATATAATTTATATATGTGCAGTAACTGGAATAGCTTATTATATGACCGAGTTGTGTGAGCCTTTTGTATTTGTAAAGTCTGAAGCATGATTTTTTTATATGAGCATGTTTCTTTTTTGCTGACATAAGGGGGACATTTAAGATTTTTACTTTTGTTTAGTAGTTAACCAACTCATATTATGATGTAAAAGGAAAAGGAAATGGCAGAAAGAAAAGCTAAAGAGATGGCATCTCTCATGAAGTCATTAAATGTGGAATTGCGAAAGGAGAGACAACTTAGCAGCTCAGCAATGAACTTAGCAAAAAGAGCGAGCAAGGAAAGTGAGTCGATAAAGCGAGCAATACAATCTCTTGGTTGTAAAGTTAATTTCTCCAGCAATAGCGATTGTGTAGTAGATGTTGAAGATAATCCAATGGAGGCTTCTCAGAGGTTTAAATATTTGTCGAAAAGAGAATCAGATGGGAAGGCGCAGGAAAATGATCTCTCTGTATCTGTAACAGTCGATGGAGACGAAGATGCTAGCAGTCCCTTCGGAAGTATTTGTGAAACGCTCTGCCCATTACGGACAAGAGGAGTCTGCAGATGGCCAGACGCAGGTTGTGCGCAGATGGGTAGCCAATTTATTGGACTGAAAGCAAACTTCGATGCATTTGATCGTCTATCACTACAAGAAAGTTATTTTAAGTCTGATTAATTTCTGTGGATTTGGAGCTCTGAAAATGGCACCACCAACTTATTCATATTGTGAGATTCTCGCAGGCAGGGTTAGTTCTTTCTTTCTTTAGTTAAATCTCATATTGAAAAATGGTAAATGGGTATTTTGCATAGGTCTGGGAGATTTTCGATGGATCCCAGGATAGTTTGTACAGGAATATTCTAGAGTTAGGGGAAGAATAATGAGTTGACGCTGGGTGTGGTCATGGCCATGTTCATGTTCTTTTAGGATTTGATATTTTAGAGGATTTATATTCCACATAGAAAGAGATGTTTTTTCTTCTTTTCTTTGTACAGGGTTTGTGCAGTTGTTTTTTCAGTCAAATCTTGTAATCAATTCAGTGAAAGTATGCTTTTAAAAAATTAGGATTTAATTATCTTCAATTTATTTTATTTAATTTGGGGAGCAAGATTTGTACTGTTTTTAATTTTGGAGAAAAAGAAGTGAAAAACTGTTTTTCTTACTCGTGGAAATGGTAACACTGCCTTGAGTGTTGGGAGTTTTAAGTTCATCAATGGAGATGTCCGATTTATTTTAACTACTTTCAAATGTATAATAAATGTATCCCTCATTTTAAAAGACGAATGAATTAATAACCCAAAATTGGAAGTATACATCTAATCAACAATCACTCGTATTGACACTAGATTTCAAAGAGAGAAGATCATGCCTTGTTTGGATAAATGATTTTTAGACGAAGCACATTGCCATTGCAGATTGCAATCCTTCTATGGGGAGTGTTCTGAATTGTTCATTTGATTTTTGGCCTCGGACACTGTTCATCAGCTGCACTTGAGTATACCATCAGAAAACTATACTGCTTACTCATTGCACACACCATTGCAAACATAAAAAAAACAGGGATGAGGTAAATAATTTGAAAAATTAGATTTAAGAGAATAAATCTTAACCACCCTGATAATATAATGCTGGGAATAACAATACATATGAGTCGGAATTGTATTTTCCTGTAGCTCTTCCGTGAATGTCATTATTCCTTTGAATAGCAAGATAAATCTTGAGCATTATTTTCTCATTAAAGTGCATCAAAATCTTGGGGCCTTTGGTACCTCAAATAGTGCAAAGGCCTTGCTGTAATTGGCACTTCAATGGCTTTATTTGATACAAACGAATTAAGTGAATCCAAACAACTTAATTCTCTATTGCACAGCCAAAATTATGCCTGCATATTGGGATGAGCGACATATCTCGAAAAAGAAGATTTAAAAAAGGCTGGGCATGTGGAGGTTAATCACCATCAAAACCGAGCTGTGTTGTTATAGAAAAAGTCTTTGGATATTGCTGAAGTTGGACCGTAAAGCCGAAAGAAATTCACCTGCACAAGAGTAAACTATTTCTTTATGGGCATCAATTTACTCCCAAAATATAAAGATCAGTCGTGACATGTAACTTTCCACAAATGTAGATGGGTGGATAAAGGTGTGGTGAGATGCCATACAATATACTGTCTTAAGAGACAAGCAAAACTCAATTTCTGCACAATAATAATAGTTTCTTTCCACAAACATGGATCTCTTAACTATACGACGGTCCATAAGATCTCTTAAAGCTATTTTTCAAATTAAAAGAACAGGCTTGTACCTCCAACTTTGTCATCAATAACACGATGATCAGCTGATAATGTTAAGTTCATTTTATTAATCACCGCAGGTCTCTCAACTCCTGGAAAAAGTTTATTTGTGTTATATACACAGCTACATAAGCCAGTCGTATAAGATTTTACAGAAATTTGAACAATGACATCATACCATCTTCTCCAATAACTGGTTCAACAACTTTATTGCCCCTACCAACAGCGATAATGCCGGACTACAAGAGAAGTGAAAAAAATTTAAACGAAGGCCTATATATATATGGAAAAAAAAGCAACACCAACATAATTGCCACAGTTCCAATAGTTTTAAAATGAAGAGGGTGAGCTCTTTACAATGTCCCCCAATATTTCTCATCACTGCTAAAAAAGTCAGATATTTTTCAGAGATTAAAACTGGAGTAAATCTAGGCTATATAAGAACACAAATGGGTGTATGCTCTCTGAAAGAGAGAGTGAATGAGGGAACATACCTGTGGGGGGTTTATAATAGCACAAAAATGATCAACTGGAAACATTCCCAAATTTGAAATACTGCACACGCAAAGAATGCAAAAGGTTTAGTAGGCTTTTTGCAAAAGAAACAAAATAAAGATGACATCTTAAACGCTCCATGTTCACTCAAGTTATATGTTCTCATTTGGCATACAGAATACTCTCTTTCTAAAATATAAAATATATCTAGAGGATTCTACTAGTGCTTATAGCATTAAACATTTTGACTCTGGACCCGTACAAAAAAATCACCTAAATGTGCCTCCTTGGAATTCATTTGGTTTTAGCTTCCCTGTCCGTGCCTTTTCTGCTAATTCTTTCACCTGATCACAGTCATTGTCGCTAAAATTCAAAATACATAGAACATAAAAAGACATAAGTCCTAAACCTACAATAGTACTAACTAAATACATAGAACATAAAAAAGACATAAGTAGTCCTAAACCTACAATAGTACTAACTTTATGCTTGAATTTGAGGCATAATTCCATAGCTCAAACTATTAAAGTCGGGGTTAAATGTATGCAATAGAAATGGGGCACAAAAGAAATCTAGACTAAATCATGGCAATATTTTACTCTTCAACGCAAAAAGAAGTGAAAACAGAACCCAAAAAGAAAAGTTTCTGAGGTAGAAATAAAAACTACACCAATATGCATTACCATACTTTCTTTAATCAACTATTAAAATACCTCTGAAGAGATAACAGAAATAGTCTTCTGATCAGCATTCTTCACAATGGGAGTCATCAAACCCTGAAGCAATACATTTACTGTGATTAGAAACAACAACCAAATCTAATCAAGCGGCATCAGAGAAAGTACCTTTTCTGTAGCCACTGCAATTGATATGTCAACGGAATTAAATAAAATAATTTCTCCTTTCTCAGCATCCCAGTAAGCTGCAACATTTATAACAGATCAGAGAGAAACGAACTGTGCATTAGAAGTCTTTTGAAACTGTAAAATTAATTCATAAGACAACTAATCTTTAAACTTAAAGTTGCATCGCGCCCATGGAGAGAAAATAAAAACAAAATATTCAGCACGAATGATGTGCACCAAAGCACTAATGTGAATGATTACGAACCTTATATAAGCTTTTGTCAGCTATAATTCCCAACAAAGAGATTAGAATTCCCATGTAACATTATAATCAACAACCAAGTGATTATGTTCCATAAGATAATTTAAAGAAGAAGACAATACAGAAAACTGTGACACCAGTTCATGATATTTTTCTCATAAATCATTTCACATATAACAATCATGAATGCAACATTTTAAGTGCCAAAGAAAATTTTTTGATACTAAATACAAGAAAAGAAGCACAGTTCTTTTTCTAATTTTTTGAAAGTAATTTCTTTAAATCTGGTTGCTTTGGCCACTGTTTTTATCATCATTATTTTTTCTAAGAAATAATGTGTATGGATAAAAGTAAAATACAAGAGAAGAGTAGCAAATAACCATTCTCAAAAAAATGCAAAAAAGAATCACTTAGTTTAGCAATAATGAAAATTATATTGCATAAAAAATCAATAATTGACTTTTACTTTTTAAAAGAATAGCAATGCAATGAATTCTGGTAAGAAAAATAGCCAAAACATTTTATCTCAATATTAACTTCGGCTTATTAGATCTTTCATCTCTACTAAAAGTCTCAGTTAGGAACTCTAAATATCATAATGCAATTCCACAATTTGATCAAAGAGAGAGAAAAAATGCATATTAACTACTCTAATAAGCTCACAATTAATCATAATATAAGTGTAAATTTCTTCTCATGTCTTGCATAAAGGAAGACAATACGAGAAAAAAACCAAGAGTTTTTTTGGATTTGATAACAAATATACAACTTCTCTTAGAGCAGTTTTTATCAACATTATTATTATTATTACAAGTTTGTTGCTTTATAAAAAAGGTGTGTAAAAAATATTATTTCTTAATTTTTATAAAAAAACAAAAGATATTGTTTAACATTGTGAAAAAGAAAACAAAAAAAGTTCTACACAATTTAATATTTTCTTGTTGAAATTTTCAAAGTATTGAGCCTTGAGGCTTAATACGGAAGTGCTTTCCACAGGGATAGATATATTAAGTATATCTTTTTTTCAAATATGGTACCTATGATCCTACAACCTTCACTAAACAATGGAAAATGTAGGAACCTGAGGAATTTTAGGGAAACAAAAATGTGACAACATTTTTTTCCTTGTCAAACTGGGTGATTCCCAGAAGTTAAGTAATTGTCTAATGATTTTTTTTGTACCAAAAATAAAAAATGTTCCCCATCAAAATAAAAATTAAAAATTTACCATTAGCCTCCGGTACATTTCTTAATGCAACTGCCACAGCTTTGATGACAATGTCATTTACAGATACTTTAACATCATGCTTCTCTGCATTGCCAAAAAGATGACATTCCATCACATTCAAACGTATGAAAACTTTAAATTAACCAATTAAGAACTTAAACCATACCTTTTAGTTCTTTTCTAAGAGAAAGCAGAGGATCCAGAATAACATCTGACAGATGTAATTAAATATGTAAATAATAAAGGACAATAGCTTCTTAAGTACCAAAATGTACATAGAATTTTAGAACCTGTGGTCAAATATACGTGAGGCGTATTTTGCTTTGATTCCAATAATCTTCTAGCTATCACCTGAAAGATCAGTATGAACTTTTTTCAGCAGCACAGACAATGACTCAATAATATATAGTTGTGATATATTTTTTTTTTTCGAAATTACCTTTCGAATTTGACTATTTGGAAGATCTTCATAAGAATCAGATTGTTTTGATTTAGAGCTTGATGCTATTGATGGTTGGGAAGAAGTTTGTGTACTAACTTGAGATGCTTCTTTCTGTTTAACTTCTGGAGACCCTTTTCTTGACTTGATGGCAGACATAACATCCCCTTTCAGCAATGTACCATGAGCACCCGATGCCTTCAACAGGGAAGCATCTAGTCCATGTTCTGCAATAAGTAACTTTGCCGCAGGACTTATCCTTTTAACATCGGATTTTGGTAATTCAGCTTCTTTTTTATTAGTACTATGCTGAACTGGCTTTTCCTCTTTGATTCCCCCACTGCTGCTAAAACCACTCCTGACTGTTTCGATATCAGCCTGATCCTCAACCTAGCCAGAATCTAAGTTAGGTGACATAGTAGCTTGGCAGTAAATGTTCAGAAGAACATTAGCACATTTCATTACTAGAGAGGTAGGAAGATTGTGAAAAACAAAAGAAACAGTAACGCATTCAATTTTTTTATGTAAAGACGCACAAGAAATCACATACAACCTTTTCCAAGTTAAAAGTGAAAAAATGAAGAAGAAATACACGAAAAAATAAAAGGGTGTAAAGATTTCAACTTTAAGCGATATACTGCCCAAGTAATCGTCCTTGAAAAAAGAAAGAATTTGACAGCAGAATAAACACTATGATACTCACTGTAACTGCAATAGGTTGTCCAACAGCCACATCCTTTGAACCCTCAGGAGCTAGTATCTGAGCCAAGTAACTGGATGAAATATACATTGAAAAATGTAAGTAACCTTAATGTAGATTATGTAACAAAAATTCTTGCTGCAATAACAGAATAACAAAGCAAATGGATAAAGAAGCATAACAAAAACTTAGCACGAGACTCAATACAAAGTTTCTAAAACTACAATAAAAGACAAACAAACTATGTATTGAATTGGTAATGAGGGCCTCGGACATAACCAGGACAGAGTAAAAATAGAAGACAAAAATCTGGATTTTCTTTTTCTTCTTAATTTTCTGGAAAGATTGGATGGAATGAAAATTGCCAACGACTTCAATTTGATGAAATGTTGCTGGACAAAAAGAACAGATTATCGTCCTTGCCAATTTTGATGAAAGAATGATCGACCCACTGTTTCAGCAATTTAGGCTAATAAAGGAGCTGAGAAAGGCTGAGAAATACTAAAGCAATTCACTGAGTACAAAACTCAGATGCTAAACCAACTGGGTCTAAGAATGATAAAGATGAAAACGTTAGAAAACAGTGATTATTGAAGAACCAAATCTGCTCTGAAACTGTACTGAAGGTGCTAATGAACTGACTAATAATTGTAAATATTAAATAAACAGTCACTATAATAATTATTCAACACTAAAAATATATAATAAATGCAGGACTATGCATGTTATGTTTCTGCCTACTATCAACCATAATGAAAAAGAACGCATCTAAATATTTTAAAAAAGGACAAGGTCATTTGCAGTAAACTAGGACAAGGAAAATACAGTACCCCTCCTCAAGACTTTCAAATTCAAGAGTAGCTTTATCCGTCTCTATCTCACATATGACATCACCCACATCTATCTGTTAGATTAAATAAGAAAACAAGGAATGATGATGCAAAAGATAAACACTTTGTGAGATGGTAAAGATAAAAAAATCTCTTAGCCAACGTCATGAACCTTATCTCCCTCTTTCTTTCTCCATTTCGTAATGTTTCCTTGGTTCTGCAAAGGAAAAAAAAAGGTTAAGCCAATTTTTTTAGGGAAGAAATGAAGATGATAACTGCAGAAAAAAATAGTTATCCATTCCTATTACCATTGTAGGAGACAGTGCTGGCATTTCAACTACAATATGTGGAGGAAGGTCAGCCGTGCTTTTTTTAATTGAAATTTCTTCTTTATCTTTGTCCTCTTTTTCAACATTTTGACTAGCTGAAGTCTCCTCTTTAACGTCAGAGCTACCCGATAGGGAAGCAGGGATATTTTGGATATCATCTTGATCCTCGACCTAGAGGGAAAAAGAAGTTCCACATCAAGGCCTAGAGATATCCACTTCACTTTGTGTTTGATCACAACGAAGAAAATAAATATTACAACAATTAAATGATAACAGGTAGTAATTCCAGTGCACGAATAGTGACCGACATAATTTTACCAATACAATGCCAGGAAAAGTTAACCAATCATTTTAAAGACTTTCAAGAAATTTGTGAAGAATACAAATACAAATGACATCATTTGTCTCAACATCACAGTTTTTCTGGCAGCATATCAGTGGACATCAAAGGGAAATAGTGACAACCGCATTGCTTTCCATAAGCTACTCAACCTCAATTGGCAAGATGAAAACAATTATCTCAATTACTCTCTTGTGGAAGAAAATTAGACAGTGATTATTTATACTAGAATAGATGGTTATCTATATTCATTAGAAATTGGACAAGAAAATGATTTCACAGTTGATTTTTGTTGTTTCTTCAAATGTATCTTCCAGCTAAGATGGTCAATCATGATCCTCTTTGTACATTTCATACATCAATATATTTTACTTCACCAATAAAAAAAATATTAATGACGATTTCAACAACACAAAACATATTTCTCCTTGTCTTTTCTCTGGTCATGAACTATTATAGACTTTAAGAAAGACAAAATTGGAAATAAAACAAGGAAAATAATTTGTTGCAAGAAATGTCAATCTAAAAGTGGGACAAACTGACCTATTGTCTAAGAAATATGACCTTATTCTGAAAATTGAATTTTTTATTCAGCAATAAACAAAATCAAGGAAGAATACGTCTTCAGTGAAATCATTAACCATGAGCTGGCGTCAAAGGAGCAAAAATAGTTACCGTTATTGCAATTGGTCGACCCACGGGCACATCTTTCGAACCATCTGGCACCAGTATCTTAGCTAGAAATCTGCAGATTTAACCAATTTCCAACCATAAGCTGACAAAGGTTTATTAGAAAATTAAAAACAAGATGAATCCCACTTTCATAGAATTTGATTGCAAACTTAACACCGGGAGAGAACAATATAAAACCGTGCCAGATGTGATTATTCATTTCTCATTAGAAATAAAAGAAATGGTACCAGATAAAAGATTTACCCCTCTTCCAGACTTTCATATTCAATAGTAGCTTTGTCAGTCTCAATGTCACATAATACATCACCAACAACTATCTGCACATCAAGAACGAATCAAATTAACAATAACTCTTGCTCGGAAAGTTATATTTCTAGATAGTGATTCTAGGAGGTCTATCACAACAGCTTAGAACCTATATATGTTCACCTTATCACCTTCTTTTTTCCTCCATTTTGTAATGTTTCCTTGACTCTAGAACGCAAAGAAGGAAATTAAAGTTAATGAATCCAAAAGACCACTAAAACTATAGCAACTGCTCTAAAAAGTTGTTTTGCAGTATTTACCATAGTAGGTGATAGAGCTGGCATTTCCAGGACTGTATGAGGAGAATCTGAAGCGACAATAATATAAAAGTGAGAAGAAACTTCACTATGCAATTTTAATTTGAATAATTTTAAGAAAAACAAAATGTGACAGATTAATATGATTAAAGATAATTATCGAAGATTTGTTTTTGGATGACAATATGAAAAGATAATACCTGCTGACGAGAAGTGTCTGACACCTGCTGATGGCTGAAAATGGTGAAAAAGTTAACAGGGTCAAAGAACACTTCGTCCGTGAAACTATAGAGAGAAAGAGAGCACCTCAAGAGAGCAATTGCTTTTTTCAAATATTTACTTTCTGGTGTTACAATTACTAACCTTGACATTTAGATTTCTGTTGTAACCTCTATTGATCATTGACAAAGATGCATGCCTGATAATTTAATCACCGGTAAATTAGCCTAAACAGTGATGGAAAGATAAAAATTCAATCTTTTTGCACTAAGAAAAGTATGACGCCTGAATTGGAAAGATTACCTCAAAAGGTAACACGGGATAACCAGCGCACATACAAGGACTCATCAAAATGAAACATTAACTGTCCAGTGTTCAATTTAACTGTATTCATGCTTAACTAAATA
Source organism: Begonia peltatifolia (assembly GCA_022433055.1). Lineage (NCBI taxonomy): Eukaryota > Viridiplantae > Streptophyta > Magnoliopsida > Cucurbitales > Begoniaceae > Begonia > Begonia peltatifolia. The sequence goes on along the minus strand of CM039520.1, from coordinate 22,637,854 downwards.
ATCTTTAGCCTGAATTGTAGCCTCGTATTACTCATGCTTCTGTGGCTGGGTTAGTCATTAGATTCTAAAATTGTGATTGCTCTTTAACAAAGCATATACACATTATTCAAAACAAGTTTAGACAAACATTAGCAGTCAAAACAGCTTCTTTTTTATTTATTTATTTGTAGTGGTCAGGAAACATTGTCTATTTGCAAACTCAAGTAATAAAAAAAAAAAAACTATACAATCCAACATGAACAATTAGGTCAAAGGAACTGCCAGCTGTTTGGTACAAACCTTGAGGAAGTACCATTAACGCGAGGAGAAAAATGATCTGCATTTGAAGCACTACACCTGCAGAAAAGTTTCAAACTTGTCACATGCAAATGTAACATCCTTGCCCCTCATCTAATACAATTCCTCACAGATTTCAGAAAAAAAAAAAAAAAGAAGAAGAATGGAACATAAGAGAAAACAAAAAGTACGTTCAACCGAAAAATGAACATATCCCACAGCAGTGATCATGAGAGAGAGTGAGGGGGTAAAAGTACCGCGCTAGGTTTCTGCAGGTGGCACGTGAAGAAAAAGGGGAGGGAAATAGGAGACGTGCTCTGAGGTGAGATGAAGCTCGAATGAGAATGGAATTCCGAAGCCGTGAAAGAGACATACTCTTCCTCCGTCGAATAACAGAGAGAGAGAGAGAGAGAGAGAGAGAGAGAGAGAGAGAGATGTACCCACCAATTGAAGCTAAGAAAATGTCAGATCGCTTCGGCGAAGAATCGGCGACTAGATTCAGCTGAATTTTCGTTAAACCATCGACAGATTTTGGGGGAGGAAGCGGAAGGGAAGGAGTAAGGAAAGAGAGTCAAAGAAGTGAAGCCCACCTAAGGCGCCCATGGACCTCAACTACCCGATTCCTTTCTCCATAGGTTAAATGACATTCATGCCCTCGCCTTCACTCTTCTAGTTCTTGGACAGCGCAGACGTTCTTCATTCTAACTTTTATTTTTTTTTTCCTAAACTTAATATTTTATTTTCTATTTTTTTAATTTTCATTTCTTAAATCCCGACCGACAAATATTAATTAATATAATTAATAACTTGCAGAAAATATTTCATAGATTCCACAAAATCGTATATATTCGAATATAAATATGAATAAAAAATTTTATACAATGCTGATTAACATCTCAAATCCGTATTAAAACAAAAGTATGAATTCTAAGGCCTAATACAAAGATTCAACTCAATGAAAGCAGCCATCTTTTGTTTGATTTCTCACTTTGTTCTCCTTCAAAATCTAAACTATGATTGATGAATGCCGGAACAAGTTTCACCGACTCTGAAGCGTCTCGATCGCCTTCTTCCACTGCCATCCCCTCTGCTTCGAATCCTCAAACGATAAGATCTTTTTCGGCTGGATCATTACGTTCAACAAAGAATAGTGAAAAGAGGGAAACAAGTTTGGTGCTAAAAGTATATATATATATATATATATATATACATACATACATACATACACGCATACCGTGCAGATCTTGAATTGGGAAGGACTCGTGACTTGGACGCTCAAGTCGGTTCGATTGTCAGACCATATTATGTTCCTTTTTACATTCAGCTTGGAAGGATTTACATAAAATAGTTTTGGTTTATTGGTGAGGATAAGCTGCACTTTTTTGCTGGAAAGCTTCTGAATTTTCTTCACCATTGAGATCATTAGGACTGATTCTCCAGCTTCAAGGAACTGTTGCCTGTTGACAGCAGAAAATGGACATGACTTCTCTTTGGATTATGTTTCATTAACTACAAGTTTTTTTCACCTGTGTAAACACAAGCATACTCTTTTCAACGCAATCGCAAAAGGGTTAAATAGAGTAGACCTTCAAACCTTTTTTTCTTTTACAAATCAAACATCTACCTTTCAACTATCAACAATTTAGACTTTGTCGACAATTTATCAATTAAATCCAACACGTGTATGCCCATGTTTTTCATTTAATTAGGTGATTTCCCCCTGCGATCTCTATCGAGAAATCGACAAAGTTCGAATCAAGTTAGAAATCACCAGAAGAGTAAGAAATCTGGTTAAAACACCTAATAAAACAAAAAAAACGGATATACGCGTACTGGATTTATTAGATAAATTTACAACAATGTCCAAATTATTCATAGCTGAAAAATGTAAGTTCGATTCGTCCAGAAAAAGTCTTAAGGTTTAATATTTAAATGGTTGCTGACGATAAAATCGTATCTTATAATCTAGAAGGGATGAAGAATGCATAATTTAGAATGATCCAATACCACTTAGAATCGAATGAGTCGATCGAGGCAAGCCTAGTGATATGTCCGGAGGCTTCAGACGATGATCCAAGGCCATCATAATTTCCGCCTGCACCATCCCCACCATAGGCAGGGTTCCATGAAGAATCATGAACTTTACCACTACCTTCGCCTGACGAGACCTGAAGACTCACAGAATGAGAAAAATCAGTATTCACAGCCTGGTGGATTTTTCCAAGAGGAATATGAAGTCTTACCAAAGCTTGCAAAGCAACTTTTGGTGGTTTTTGAGCTCTAATATTCTTCCAATCCACTCCCTCAAAAAAGGGATGCATCTTCAGTACACCATAACCTTCAGCTCCTGCACCGGGTCTGCAGCTGGGATCAATATCCTGCAAACATAATCACATCACATTTCATGGCTAACAATTGGTTCAACAGGCATAATACATATTTTAAATACTTTGTAACACAGTTATGAAGAACATTTGTAACACAAATTGAGCAAATACATACTTTGTAACACAATCATGAAGAACATTTGCAGATCAAGAGTTTTCCATTGCTTACCAGCAAGCGGTCGATAAGATCTTTAGCTTCCTCCGAAAAGTAATTTGGAAACCTTATCTCTCTAGCTATAATTCTTTGGAAAATGAGCCATTCACTTGCATCTTTGAAAGGAGAAGTGCCTGAAAGCATCTGGTACAGGGTGCAACCAAGTGCCCACAGGTCATTTCTGTTTTGGCATGTTCCAAGGAATGGAATTGTTATTACTCTATCCATATCACACAGCTAAAAACCCAAGAGAGAAAAAAAACGATGCATAGCTAGAATTTTTCAATATCGGCATCACTATTACTTTTTTTTCATAAGAAACCAAGTATATTAATAGAAGAAAGATATAAAAAAAAAAAAAAAAAAGATAGAAAAAATCATAAAAAAAACTAACACTTAATTTAAAGCAATTCCTCTTAAATTAGAGAGAATTGAACTAAAAGGATAAGTTTTTAAAAACTAAGATTAATAGACCCACTAAGAATAGTAAATTCAATACTGTCTCGAGGATCAACTATTTGTGTTGTGTTTCAAAAAGTATGCTTACCCAAAAGTTGCAGGGGACGAATTGAGGACTTCTGGAGGAACATATGCTGCTGTCCCCACAAATGTACAAGCTTTGTCATCTAGATAGGGTATCGAAGAAACAAATCCAATCTGAGCGTGAAAAAGTGATATTTTACTCTTAAATGCGAGATAACACAATCAAACCTGATGCTGCATTTGGAAGAACAGTAATTCGACTATCCTGCATAGGCTTCACGCTTCCAAAATCAGCAATTTTAATATGTCCATCAGCAGTGAGAAGCAAATTTTCGGGCTGTCAAACAATAACTATTTTAGGTTGTCCTCAATCTATGATTTGAGAAAATGCTGGGAAATACCTTAATATCCCGGTGAATCAGTCCCATACTATGTATATATTCAAGAGCATCCACAACTTCGGCAGCATAGAACCGAGCTTCATCTTCTGGCAAGCGACCTTTCTGTACAGAATTTTTTAGCGTGTTTGTAAGTACAATTCAACTATTTTTAGCATGTAGCATCTTACAAAAATTTGTTTCTAGTTTGAAATACTAAAACGAAACGATTGTTATTTTAATGAATTTAAAAGATCTCCAAGGCATATGATTTTATTCGGCTGACAAGCTATAAAAATGACAGCCAATAAAACAATGGAATAGCACAAGTTGCCGCTTGAAGATCAATTACAAATCTTTGGAACATTTTTAATTCCAGTTTTGCAAAGTGGGACCATTTGTTGGAGTTTTTTAAGATTTATCTCTTTCGTTTAATTCTCTATAATTAGAGAGAAATTGTTTTAAAAAGAATGGTGTCCTTGAGCAGGGTTCTTTCTTTTTTCTTTCTTGTATCTTCTTTCTTTCAATATAATTCGTTTCTTATTAGAAAAATTGAAATTTCTATGATCAAGACTATCCATTTTACCAAAGATTCAACATATAAATACAAACATATGCTATTTAGTTTGTGGAGCAAACTTACCCTGTTTATTTGGTCAAAAAGTTCTCCACCTTCGCAGGATTCAAGAGCCATATCTTCATAAAAAGAATAGAGACAGAAATAAAACGACCACCCCCAAAACAAAGCATCTAAAGAGTTAATTTTGCGATAAACGGCAAAAATTAAAGATACGGTAATTATCAAGTCACAAAATTTGTGCGGGACAGAGATATGTACAGAGTGAAAGGGTGTCTTGAAACGTGAAAAATAGTCGCACAACGCCAGGATGATCCAACTGATCGAGCACAATGCGTTCTAGCTTGACATAAGCAGTTTTGTTTTCTTTGGTGATGAACTTTTTGTCCATTATCTTCATTGCATAGATTGTTCCTGTATCCTTCTTCTTCGCCCTCACAACCTGCTCACAACATTAGCAATGCGCCATATAAATTACAAATAAATAGTGCACTTGCTGGTGATTCAAGTGCATTACCCAGACACAATTTGGTTTGCCCTAATTTGAAGATATCCCAACAGGATGCACACATTGTGGATCCTTTGTCGGTTCTTTTGAATTTAAAAGCATGAAATTCAATGGCATAAAGAGCAAATGCAGAAGTGGTTCGTACCAGAACAAATCTAACAGTATCATACCAGCAAAGAAGATTGAACCATAATCCAAATAATGGAAAAAGATGGAGACCTTGGAATAAGAACCAACGCCATAGATTTTGCCCAATTCAAAATCCTGAATCGTGAAACTCTCCTGTGGAGCTCGAAAAGCAAAGCTCTTAGATCTTTGAACGTTCCCTTCATTAGAAGATTTCCTCTGAATTCTCAACTTGGTATCGAAATCCTTTTCCATCCTCAACATATCCATCTTCCAAACCCGTCTTCCCTACATTTACATTCGGTTTCTCTGTCTACGACCCATTTACTCCTCTGCCTATACGAATCCATTAGTGTTGTTGGGTACGGCATAAACTGGCCAGAGTTTTACAGAGAGGAAAATGAGGGTCATTGCGTGAATGATAACCATCTCTGAAAAGCTATGATTCCAAATTCAATACCCACAAAAGAAATTTGGACGGAGGAGAGAGGAGAGAGGAGAGAGGAGAGAGGGAGGTGCATGGGGATTTGTTTGGAAAAGAACCGTGGAATATTGAATGATGGAGAGAGAGAGATTCCCATCTCCCCTCCATCTCCGAAGGTGCTCATAATTTGGCAAATTCATCGACTTTTTCTAACTTTGGCTTCGAAGGCAAGAACTTTGTCGGATAACTTGCATCCTCACATCCAACCGTGGTTAAGGTTGCAACAGAAATACATAAATCGCATTTATCCACTCCCTCGATTTTAGTCTCAGTACCAGAACTAAGAAAACAAAAGATGAATTTGACTAAAGTTTTTAACTTTCCTCGCTGCCATTTCGAACAAATATTGTTTTGCTAATGAATATGTTTCAGTTGAGTATATTGGATTCATAATTATAGCATGATTTTTTCCACAATAATATATATATTTGTGAATTGTTCATTGCAATATTTGAATAATAAAAAGTGATATTAATTTATTGCCAAATTAAGTTAATCTCTGGGCAATGCTAGCATATCAAATTCTACAAACATTGAATACAATAATCATCATCACCACCCCCATAGTTGAAGCTTTAAAAAACACCTATTCACATTTTTGAAAAACTGCTTACAAATTTAGAGAAATATTGAGAAGCTCAAACTTTACTCGTAAAAGATGAATTCCGGGACTTTGTGTATCCCCGATGTCAAAAGGATTTTTCACGCTGCTGAATGTACACTCGGGATGCACTTCACTGGAGATGAAGGTACGGCTCAAAGCCAGTAAATTACTGTAAATGAGATTTCATTGTAAATATCAACATATGGAGAATCAAGTTCACCCTTCGAGCTCCAAATATTCGTCGTAACTACTACTACTCGTAGCACATGCAAGCAGAGCTTTTGCATCAAGTTGTCTACCAAATCTCCATATATAATTCAGACCCACAAGAAGTTCGGCGATGACTGCTTCCATCTTTTCTTGATTGGCAAAGTAAAGAGTTTGTACAAGAAGCACATTTGTCCTCGAGACAATATTTTGCTGCTCAAAACTCCGTTCCGATTGCCATCTTATTGTGTTATGAGCAAGTGGTGACAGCCAGTCCAATATCCCCATCATTGCCTCTCTCCACTCTGCTGCAAGAACCGTGTCGTAAATTGAGGCAGTCAAGCCCTTTGAGAATGGCTTTAGCCTTGCTCTAAGGGTGCTTCTTATAGTGGCAGGTAGCATATCGTACAAGTCATTTCTTGCATCGGGGGCAATTAAGTGAGGGGAGGCTGCGAGTTTTTCGATTACAATGATGACATTCGCATAATGTAGAGATAAAGCAGTAGCCCCTAGAGTTTCCGGGGGAGCATCCAACAATCTGCACTTAAAATTTAACAATGCTTCACTAAGATCAGCATTTCTTCGAGCATCAAGGTCCGAGCTAGAATCTCTAGCTCCGTTTAGAATCTCCGTATGAAAATTTAACTGGCGTCCAATGGTGGGAGATCGATAGCCTAATATTGCAGGTCCTTTAAGAAGTTCAACTTGAGTTGACCTGTTCGGTTTCGGATGGAGTTTCTTGAAATTTCCATAGGGTGAAAGAAAACTGGATAGCCACAAGTTTTTGCCATTTTTATCTGTTTCAGAAATTAGGCTGGACTTGGCACTTGCCTTCCTCAGAGGACCAGAATAAAAGTTGACATTTTGATCATTCCGGGAGCTACGACTTGAAAGAGGACCGGACAATGTAACAGACCCACCAAGAGATCCTGAAAAGAAATTACTACCTTTTGAAAACTTCCCTGATTTAATGTTACTTTTCCTTAAAGGACCTGAAGCAAATCTTGCTAGACCGTTCTTAGTCGGAACTAAAAAAGATTGCATTAGAGCGGCAACTGATTGACTGCGAGGAATGCCATCTACCATCTCCTCGATTCCAAATACATGTTTAATCCTGATAAATACCGTTAAAAGAGATTGAGCAAGAAGAAAGACCGTGTAATCATAAGTTCTGTTCCACAGAGAAAGCTCACGCAAATTCTTCAAATCCTGCCGTTTCCGGGCAACCTTCTTCTGAAATTCAACTATATTTACCTTGTCCAAATCTTCATTTCCCCTCATCCGCCTCAATGTTCGTTCAAGGTGGGAAAGGGTTTCTGTCTCTTGATATAGAGATGCAGCCACTGAAATAAACCTTTCCATTTTCTTCACTTTCCTTTCCATTTTCTTAAAGGAAAATAACCAACCATAAGGAGTATTACCATTTTCAATCAAATCACTAAAAACATGCTCAAAGCTCTTCAACTCTGGATCACTGCATTTCCTCCCAAGTCTAGCAACAGATTTGGCTAAATGTGTCAGGTTTTGTACCAGCTCTGCACATATTAAACTTACAATATACTCATCATCATCAGATACTAGCTTTTTTAAACCCACTGAATTTGATGTCTCTTCTCTCAGCTTACTGATCTGATCATCACTCAAAAACCTCCATAGATGGATCAGCTTAGACATCAAGCTTGCAACTTCAAATGTCAATACTCCTACCAAAGCTTTCTGTGGACTGGCTTCGCGCTTTCTTGGAATCTTTAAAAGAGTGTGAAACCATGACTCTGAAATCATCTCTCACACCAGCATAAGTATCCGTGCTCCTTGGAGAAGGAATTGTTTTCAGAAAACAAACCAAAACACATATTCGTCACAACCAACATACTTGATGCAGTAAAACGAAAATATGGGGGCAAGCAAACATTGAAAAAGCAGGGCAATTCGGATACAGGCAAGTCCCCATAATCAAACTATTAAGTTAAAAATTCAGAAAAATTACAGGTACCATCAAAACAAGTAAGATCGATAGATTAATAGTTTATTTTCCTGTCAAAATTGAAGTTCTGCAAATTGACGGGCTCTATGTTACTTTTCCTAGTAACTTTACCTGGTGAAAATCACTTAGTTTCTTCTATCACAAAAAAATTAAAAACAAAATTCTGCCAAAAGAAATCTCTGATCTACACACAGGTTTAAACATAAAGCCAAATATGGTAAAAGCCCAACAAATTCACAGCTCCTTAAATTCTGAGAAAAAGATTTACACATATGAACCAACCGACGCAACCCCACCCGTGAATAACTTAGTCTTACACTCCAATCAAAGACTCGCCTGCTCACAGTTTTAACACCATAAAGCTACAGTAATTCTCAAGAAACCACAATACATATACCAAAATGAGGAAACCAAACCAGGAACGGCGAAATCAAACACAAGGCGTGAAAAAGAAAGAGGAAGAAATGAATATTCTCCAGACTCGATGAAACACTCACCGATCACGCATGGATTCCTCCCGAGGCAAAACAAGGGCAAAGAAGAGAGAGAGAGAGAGAGAGAGAGAGAGAGAGCTTCAGTGAGCAATTAACCAGGACCACTCAGAGTAAGCATAAAAATATTGTAGGAAGGACAGAAAACGAGTGGAATTAAAGTTCTGTTTTTCAAACTGTTATTTGCAGTTAGAGGCCCCCTATTAATCCATTATTGCTTTTAAATAATAAAACTTTAGGGGTCGTTCTTGTAATTTGATAAAATCACAAGACCTAGATTTATTTGGCGCAGAGGAAGGGAACGTGGAGTGGAAGAAAGAATGACGGGGGACAAGCGCAACATTCTGGATAACCATAGGAGACAGCTCGCCGAGAAGTTTGAGCTCAAGAGGAGGCTGTACAAGGCCTTCTGCTACGATCCTAATCTTCCAGCCGATGTCCGAGAAGAACAGCGCTACAAGCTCTCCAAATTGCCCAGAAACAGTTCCTTTACTCGTGTGAGGAATCGATGCATCTTCACTGGTCGTCCTCGCTCCGTCTACCAGCTTTTTCGTGTTTCTCGTATCGTTTTCCGTGATTTGGCTTCCCGCGGCCTTTTAATGGGCGTTAAGAAAGCTTCTTGGTAGATATCAGGTACCATTTTGTACTCTTAAACGTGTTTGATTTATCTTCTTTTTTTTACCCTTATGGAATTTCCTTTATCTGACGTTAGAATGTCATGGATTGATATATTTCTCACTTCAAATTTATGAGTTTCTTTGGGATGATGAAGTTTGTTATATAGTGAAGCTTTGAAGCTTTTTTCCTTTTCTGTCGTGGATTAGATTCTCAGTAAAGCGAAATAAAAACATATTTTGGATCATGTTACGTATTCTCAGATCTACATTTGCATAAAGTAGCTGCCTTTCTTGCATTTTATAGCTATTAGTTGGATCATCTGATCAGTGCAACTTAACGATGGGAGTGATGCTTGCGGTTAATCTTTTTAGTCTTCTTTCATTCATATTTGTTGTCTAACCGTACGAGGAAAGGGGCGTATTCTTCTGAATGTCATAATTAATATGTTTTTCTATGTCAACAAACCAATGTAGCCGTGTTTGAGAAAGAGGCCATTTATATTATGACACTTTGTGCAAATCTATATACTTTCGGATGAAAAGAGAGAAATTTGAGGAATCCAAATAGATATTGTTGGGTATTTGAGAACTATTCCGACTTAACTCTTTTATTTGAGAGGTATACCAACTACTAATTTTTTTGTTTGTTGTGTTCTTCGTCACATTCAGAAGATGATACTGATTTTATTCTTAATTTTAGTTGACTACTATTGGCCACCATTACAAAATGTTGAGTTTTATAGGCCCGAATCTATTTGATCATGAAACATAAATTGTATATGTTTTTGGGATTGTTCTCTCAATAGCACTGAGCTGCTGCGATATTGTTTCATGTGCAGGGTTAGCCTTATGGCTGTCGGAGATCTACGATGGGGCCTGTTTTACACACTAGGTTGGTTTTTCCAGCAAGACATTAACCCAACTTATTGATTTGGTCTTGCTTTGAAGGAACTAAATAAAGTGAAGAAGTAGACAATATTGTTGAAGTCAATCCTCAAACTGATATGTTTCTTTGGGGAAGTGTGATATGATGATTTTGGGTTTCATAGTTGACATGTATGGAAGATCATATCTTTTGCTTGCTTTAAGGGCCTTTATTTTAGGATTTACAGATAATCTGATGAAGAAACCATTTTTATGAGTTCTCTTTCTACTCTCGTTCTCTCCCACAAAATGCACCAACGAGTGCAACTCGACAGGGAGTACGTCCGATTGCATTGAATGGTTTCAAGATACTTGAACCCATCAATGATTGGTTTTAATGTTATTTTTTTGCAATATATAGCTTGTACACATGAGGCATCACCAAGTTCTGGATTTCAATGACTTTCTACAATTAACATGTTTCAATCCAATCTATAAACAGCACACCTTAACTGAAAGAAGCTCTACGGATTTGGGGGGATTTCTACGTTCTTATTTTCAGATTCTTTCCAAACCAGGTTTTGCCAAACTAATGACCCTCCCCCCTGCTTCATCGATTCCACTTTTGCAATCATCTTCGCCAATCTGACTGGGCAGACGGTTTTCAGGATTCTAGTCAAAAGGAAGTGATAAGATCAAACGTCAGACTCCATGCCAAAATGTGATGGAACAGCTGGGCTGAAAAGGGGGTGCAATGGCCGTTTTCTCTCAGGAGCCTCTTGTATAGAAATCCGACAAACTGGGCACGTAGAATGTTGCACGAGCCATATGTCTATGCATGCGACATGAAATGAATGCGCACAATAAGGTAGGATTCGCAACAAATCTTCGCAGTGATAGTCTGCCAGACATATCGTGCATCTGTCATACAAGATCGGCAAATTGCAATTTAGTTTCCAATCATCTAGGAACCAGCAAGAGAGCTTGAATTAGATATCAGTTCCAAGAAAATTACAGAACTTTTAACTAGCCAAGTGAAACCACAATAATTATAGGCGTCTGCAGAAAACAAAGAAGGAAAAGCTTATGATAATATGCATATTACAGCTTCACATTTGCCCCGATGTTCTCCATTTTAAATGAATGCACAAATATGTCGACTATATATATGTAAAATTCGTCTTAAATTTAAAATGCACCGGTCTATGCAGTCGAGTTGTCACAAAGGGTCGGAGAAGATAGATAAGTTCCGGATAAAATATATGAATTTCCTCATAGAATGTCGACATTTCCAGTTCTGTCATCATATACCGATTTACGAAAGAATAGAAGAAAACTTGCAAGTTTATATGTGGTATTATCGCAATTTGACTCCCCCTCGATCATGTCCATTTCGAGGCTTAAGAACGGAATTAGGAAATCTAACCCGCACATCAACATTGACAACATCCCTCCGGCTAAAGAAACATGAGTAGTGTTTCAGACCTTTGTTGTGGTTCGATTGGTTAAATAGGTTTGTGCAGTTGTTTTAGGGAAATTTACGGGTGGATGGGAAAGGGAAGACCAGACGTCTTTCGAGAGTTTGTGCGATTTGTGTTCGGATACCTATCATAATCCTTTGAGAAGGTACAACCTAGCCCATCAAAATGACCACGAGTTTTCCCGAGACACATGCAATCTCAAGTTACAAGTGTTGTAAAAGAGAGCATAGTAAGCAACTCGTGAGGCTAATTAACTCGAAAGGGAACTCAGGAGAAACTGGTAAAAACTAGAGAGAGGAATCAAACAATAAAAGAGAACACGTACTGTGAATCTTTTACGGCAGAGAAATAGTCATCGCTGTACTTCTTCGTTGGAAATTTGGCTACTACTACTGGTTCCAGGCCATGCAATCCTCGTTGTAGCTGTGTCTAGAGAGACATGTCATTGTTAAAGGTCAAAGATGAGTAAACCAACTTCTATAAATGCAGGACTAAAAAAACTAAACCAAGTCAATAGATTCATACAACCAAGTTATTTTGCTTGAATTACTCGCAACCAAAATAAGTAAAGAAAAGAAGCTAATCCCATAACTTGTTCTTTTCTCAAACAGAAAAGATTAACAACGGAGATGATCAGGAAAAAAAAAAAGTGAAAATTTTTCAAATATTCTCAAGTCAAACTAAAAATGAGTCCAACCAACTCAAGATAAACAAGAACAGTAAGCAAACTTAAAAAAAAAAAAACACAGGAAAACTTGGAGAAAGCAGAGGCATACAGCGCTGAGATCTGGTCTAGAAGCGATTGGAAAGGAGCGGCTTGAAGTATTGAGATGAATCCGAGCGCAGACTAGCCTGGTGCAGACAAAAACGATGAACATGGTGCTCACTGAAAATCCAATCACCGTCATAACCAAGTTTATTCCAGACGTTATCATGCTTAACTACTTCCTACTTCAAACTGAAAATCCCACTTCACCCAGATTTCAAATTCCTGTGAAAATCGATATTCACAGCTGGATGCAAATAATTAATAACGCCACGCCCATTTTGGCAGGAGCATCCGTGGAAGTGAAAAGAATCGGGGAAGCTCAGCAATGTAAGCTCCCAGAGCCGTTGAAAGGGTTTCTGAGGAGGGACTGTTCTATTGTAGAGGAGAGTAGAAAAACAGAAGAGAAAGGCTTGGAAGTCCTGGCTAGGGGATTGGGCAGGGGCAGGGGGTGCAGACGAGAAAGCCCATATGAAAGCTTCGGAGCTTGACCAACACCGACGAGAGGAGTCCCAGAACCCCACTGAAGAAATACACACGAAGGTCGACAAAAAAAGAAAAAGTTGGCTGCTTTGCATCGGATTCGACTTCTTTCTCTCGTCTTTTGAGCAAAACTCAAGACAAGAAATGTGTGTTATTAAATGCAATCCAATGGTTGACCTGCTTCAATTTGTTGTTGTTAATCCAAATAAATAAGCATATCAGAGAGGGTTGACCAGAGATTACATCAAGTTGATGTTTTTTTTTAGAGGAAGGTATAACTCAAAGTCGACTGGGGAGTTCCCTCGAGTTTGGTCCAACCAACATAACCTCTGAATGATGTTGAAAAAACCAGGCCGCCCAACCCATAGTCTACTCATCAGTCAGAGTAAACCAGAGAGTAGTAACCTTGGAAGGATTAGTTTATAATATTTATATAATTATTTAAATTTTTATATCAAAAATTACAAATCATGGATGATCAAAATATCTAACAATACCAACAAAAAATTAGTCGAGAACCGAACCAAGGGAAACTAACAATGGATTGGAAACCGAACCTCAATTTTCCGCTCTTCTTGATTAAGTTTATGCTCGCTTTATCTAGGACCGAACCGGCTAAACTAATTCTACCCTTAGTTTACCGTCTGTCCATCTAATTACGTGTCATTTATTAATTTTATCAGATAAAAAAAATATAATAAAAAAATCCAAGATTTTCAAGTTCTATTTTTTTAATCTTAAAATAAGATGAATTTATATTATAATTTTAGGGGTAATGTGATAATTATTTTTTATAAGAATTTGTTAGAATTAAAACTTTTAGAATAATTAAAATTAATTAAGTGTTAAAATAATAGTTGGTTATCAATAACTTGGAGTTCTGCTATTTATACTCCCAGTAGCGTTTCTTAAAACCCTAGTTTCGCAGACTGTATATTCTCTGTTTTCACATCTTTCGTCACCCGATTTGATCATCAACTCATCTCACCGACGTTTCACTGTTAATGGGTTTTCAGAATTTTTCTATAAGGTTTGATTCTTTTCGGTTCTCACCGGAGCCCATAACCTTTGTCTCGCTTTTTCTGTCGATTCGGTTTCCAATCGTTTTATGGGTTTCTTTGTATTACTAGATATAGGATTTCCCACGTTTATTGGGCGTTTCGTTATTTGGTGTTTTGTTCTTGTCACTGGATTTTGGCTGATTGATTGCAAGAAGTTTCCCTAAATTCGCTGCTGTAGATTTAGGTTAAGGTAGAAGGGGTTGCTGGGACATTCGATCAGCTGACAATGCGTTCTCCAGGGCATGGACGACATCGCGACCATAATCAAATGGAAATGGATTTCAATTCAAACAGGTACTCTCATAGTATTCGCAGCCAAAAGAGGAGTTTGAGCCCTCATCGAATGGATGATTCTCGCCGGATGGAGTGCCTAGATGAGAGGAGTGATTTTATTGAAAGGAGGGAATATTGTAGAGGCGTGGGTCTAGTTTGTCGTGATGGTCCATATGAACCAAAGTCACCTTCTTACGGGCGAATGTTGAAACAACCTCACCTTGATCCGGAGATTGACAACAGGGATTACAGGAATCATATAAAATATGAGCAGGAGCCGTTGGAGCCTAGAGATAATAATTTTGTTGCCGGTGAAAGTTCATATAACGAGAATTTTTATCGAAATAAGCATGATGATTCTAGACTTGCTTATGGAAATGAAGTTAATTATAATAGTAAAAGATCACCTAGTAGTTTGAATTGGAAAAAAGATCAGAAATCTTGGATGGGGGATACTAACATGGGAGAGTCGAATCAGGATGTACCCTCTACCTTATACTATGGAAGAACTAGAATTCACTTACCAACTTTGCGGAATGTGGATATGGAGCTTTCTGAGTATGAAAGGATTAAGTATCCAGGTCAAGTAGCTTCTGAAAAATTTGATTACGGAGACTTGAGAAACTCAAATGAAATTACTGAATTAGGGAGATCCTCGTCTAAACTAGCAGGAAACAAGGGTTTGGGTTCTTATCAGGCTAGAGAAATGATTGCATCTTCCCAAGACTTTTCAAGGAGATGTGATGAATATGATCCCACGCATCGCGTGGGCTTTAAAGTATATGAGCAAAGGCCAGTAGATTCTGATGAAAGAAATAGGAGTGCTAATTATCATCAACGAGGTGTTTGTAGTCCTAGGAATGAGCGTGAAGATTACTTTTACTCTAAACTACGAGGAACAACAAATCATGCTCATGAGTATGCTCAAGGGAGCTCAAACAAAAGGATTCATTTACATACTGAAATGGATTATAGTCTTGAACATAACAAGGAGGATTATCGGGATCCTATAATTATGGACACAACTGTGGAGAGACAAAAGGACATTGCAGGGTCATATGCAGGTCGGGGAAGAAGTAGTATGATGGAGGGGCATCCTACATTAACAATGAATTCTATTTCAGATTTCAAAGACATGGGCAGAGCCAGAATTTCAATAAAGCAAGATGGTCGATTTATAGATGTTCCAGATGACCATGTTGAGGTGGTAGGTAGGGTGCCCCAAGATTACAGAATGTCTCATTTAGACAATTCTCAGTATTCTCGTGTCTCAAGAATGAAAACAGAATATGAATATGGAAGAGAAGAAAAATTGAAGTTTCAGGACGAGAAGTTTCACGAAGAACTTTCTGGTCATCCTGTATCTATGTATGAACCAAATCATAGAAGCATGGATTGGTTGCAAACAAGGGAGGGGTATGATTCATATAAACAGGCAGAGAGGGAGAGTTTGCTTGGAAGTAAATATACTCATGAAAAGGAAAGAAGAACTACTGATTATAGGATAACTATGTCAGGTGAGTATGAAGCTTCAAGAGAATACCACAATTTATACTCCAATGACAGAGACATTATTGCTATGGATTCAACAAGGGAAACAAGATTTAAAATTGAGAAAAACAGGAATTCTAAGAGGACATACGATCAACACGAATCTTTTCAGTCTGATGATTTGTTGCCATCTCAGGAGTATTATAGACATAAACAAATGCAGTCATCCGAAGTGCACAAAAATCGGACTCGACTTATGAAGGGCAATCCAAGACATGGCTCTTTAAGTGGGAATAGTTCACGTCATTTTGAAAGAAGAAATAGGCATGGTAAGAATCATATAGTTTGGGAAAGAATCGAATATTGTCATGAGGATGTGCATGAAAATGATTATGATGATGATCAATTAGAAGAAATGAATGGTCCTGCTGATCCTCCTGAGAACTCTGAGGAGTTTATGCAATTGGTTCTGGATGCCTTCTTAAAGTACTCCAAACAATTAAATTTTAAGGCTAGCATTCGGAAAAGATACAAGGGGCAAGGAAAAAGCGGTAGTTTATACTGTATCGTATGTGGCTTAAGGTCCGTCTTTCTTCTCTTTGCGATTTCTTTTTTAAACTGGAGGTTTTGCTTGATATATTAGTCAGGGAGTTCAATAGCAGGCAGAGTGAAGTTGGGATTGGGTTTGGTTCTTTTCTCTTATCTATCCATTAATATTATGTTTTGGATAGTTCCAAGGCTGGATTTTGGGAACTCCCAGTTGGGATTAGGTCTCAATAAACTAGTTTGAGAAAGGCACTCTATTAAACTTGATGTCCACTTTTGGTCTAAGCGTTGCCATGATAATTTGCTGCTTCTGCTTGGAAGGATGCTCATCTCAAGTAAATATTTTGATTTGGTTTTTCCTTGCTGGACACTTTTTGGTCATCAAAGATAGTATTGGACGTAATATTTGTAGGAAGGAAACTTCTAATGTGACACCTTAGGTCGTGATCTCTTGGGTAAAGATTAAGTTAAACATCATGTCAGATTAGCTAAGAAACAAATATATAGGATTTGACGTATTGATTGCTAGATGAAACTTCATTTATGTATGAGAATATATCTATCGCCAGGGAATCATTTCAAGACGAGTAAGATAATTTTCTCATGTGCTTCTTAGAAAATTGTGAAGGAAACAACGACAGTTCTTTACCACTTTTCTTTGACAGTTGAGTGCATGACGATATTTCTCCTTAAAAATAGAAATATGACCCCACAAAAAAAAGGTTTTTTAGTTTAAAAATATGATTTGTGATGTCGTTGGAGTTGTCCCCTTAAATATTTTGCTCTGATGTTTCTCCTCAATATGTATGGTGGATTGTGCTCCAGGGAAGGGCTCTATTTCATTGTTCTTTCTTGTTTAAGTTTGACTGGGAAACTTGGTTGATCATGCTTTGAATGGGAGAGAATACATGGTTGGAGCAGACTTCACTTTTTTAACATTCAAATTATCATAACCCTGTGTGAGAGAATACTTTGTGCGGCATTGTATTATTAAGACTCAAGTGATCCAGTGATCCAAACTTGGTCATTTGTTCTTGAAAGTTAAAGAAAATGAAACATTCTGTGGCTCATATGATGCAGTCATGATGTTTCTGACTGCACTAGTGCATTCCTTAGTATGTGAAAGTGTTTTTGGCTTTTGATGACCCCACGTGAATTTTTTTATGCAGCAGTTTATGGATTGTTATGATAGCCATTTCTCTATTTGGTTGATTGGCAAAAGGCAAAGAAATGATCAAGGTAGAACATTGCAATGTCATGAAAGCTTAAATTCCAAGATTGAATAGTTAAGACCATGGAATACTTTACAGGAAGGGAAAGTTAGGAGCCTCCCGAATCCAGCTCTCAATTCACACTCATTTTCAAAAGATCTGGTTGATAGTGAATTTTCTGTATAGTGACATTGTCCATTTTTGTCATTTTAATATTTCTGCTCAGTTGTAGTTTTCAATAGGCATTACAATTATAATGGTCCGTTACATGCATATAATTGTTCATCATGCTTTCCATTAATATTTACAAACATGTATCCTCTGCCGTTGCAGCCTCTCAAAAGAGTTTATGGATACCCAAAGCTTGTTGAGACATGCTTTCATGTCTCGCAAAGCTGGATTGAGGGTCCAGCACTTAGGTCTTCTTAAAGCAGTTTGTGTTATGCTGGGGTGGAACTTTGTTGTGCCCCGTAATGTAGTTACATGGACTCCTGAGGTATTGCCGAGTGCAGAAGCTTTGGCTCAGAAGGAGGATCTGATTGTCTGGCCTCCAATTGTTGTTGTTCGAAATATTTCTTTGTTGGATAACTCTCCAGATAACTGGAGACTTGTAACAACCGAAGCATTGGAGGCACTCTTCAGAAGTAAGTTTTGTTTATTTCATCACATCTTACTTAAAAGTTAATACTCGTTTTCCCATTTTCAAGTGAATTAATGTATTCTCGAATATTTTTCCTGTCTAGGAAATAGATGAAGTCATTGTTCTTGCATATGTTATGGAAAACTTCTTTTTTAAGATAATTACTCTTGGAAACGCTTTCAACTGGAAACCAAAAAAAAAAAGATCTATTTTTTGTTTTCTGTTAAGAAAAAAACTAAATTAATTTTATTAACTACCTTTTTCTAAAAGGCAGCTATCAGACGTACATAAGATTTAAGTACAAGGTTAATGGGAAAGCATTATCTAAACCAACTGAAGTAGCTCTTTGACTGTGGCTTCCAAGGCAGAGATGGAATTATCAGTAACTTTCAGTCATACAGCAATTGACATATTTGCGTTGGTGGATTTTACTTTACAGGTAAAGGCTTTATCAGAGGAAGCGTGAAGGTGTGTCTAGGGAGACCCGCAGACCAAAGTGTTGTGGTGGTGAAGTTTATTGGAACTTTTTCTGGTCTCGGAGATGCTGAGAGGATCCATCAGTATTTTGAGCAAAACAAGCGAGGAAGAGCGGAATTTGAGAAGATAACAAGTAGGAGGAGAAAAAACACCAATGGTTTTGTGGTGATCAGTGAGGGAGAAAAGATAGAGGAGCAAGTTCTTTTTGGGTACATGGGAATTGCAGAGGATTTAGATGAAGTGGACTTTAAAGCCAACAAATCGAGTGTGATTAAGAGCAAAAAGGAGATATATGACTGGGCCAATGCTCCTATCAGACCAGATGAGAGGCAGTCATCCGCCTAAAGCAACCTTTTCCGGGAAGGAAGGTTGAATTATTTTGTGTGTTTTGAAGAGCTGGGTGTGTTACTAGAAATCAAAGGTACGCTAAGAATGTAGATGATAGATATGATCCAAATGAATATTTGTATTTTGGGTTGTATAGAAATAGTCGATACGGCTCTGTTTTTGGTCATACATGTTTCTTTGTTTATGGGATTGATTGGCAAAACAACCTTCATTCTTCGCAGACAAGGGCTTATGGGGCGGGGTGGTTCAGGGTGTAGGAGACTGGAGAGGCATGCATATGCATATATAGAGAGAGCTTTCCCTCGCTTCCGCTCGTCTCGCGTGAACAGAAAATTACAATTTTTAAATTTAAAATCTTTACTTAAATCAAATTGTGTAATTAATTAATTAAGAGTAGATTAATTTTTTAAATTAATTAAAATCTAATGAAATCTTATCTAATATTTAAAATTTTAGCAAATCAAATTAAAATTTATTTGAAAGAAAATGTAATCCAAATCCGATCCCAATTTTAAAATCAAACCCTTTGACCATTGCAAATCTACTTATTTTTCTTTTATCAAAGAACTCCGTCCAAAAGACTCAATTCTTTAAGAATGATCGATTCGATAAGGAGATGCTAACCCATCTAGGAAATCCTAAACTGACGAGCAGAAGAAGTTGATCTAGAAAGGAAATAACAATTTTAGGCCGAATTTCAAGCTCACGACACCGATCTAACCGAATCCAACCCAATATTTTGAGTAATAATTCATTCACTTTATTTTGATGCAGAAACCCACAAAATAGATATTTTATACAATATTGGAATTAATCGTAAAATAGTTTATCTATGCAAGGAACATCATGCGAACATTGAGGAAACTCATAACTTTGAACTCTCGGGTTTCAAGTAAGTAAAAGCTTTGGCCGTAAGCCTTACATCAAAAAACATAGCATGCAAAGTATTTTTCTATATATTCATTTATTATTTATTCTAACATTTTAATTGAACATACATGGTTAGACATTGACATAAATATATATAAAGATAAAATGGTAGGATATCTTGTATGTATGTAGACTGAACGACAATGAAAAAACTAAGATTGAACAAAAAATGAGATGGTTACACCGAAAGGACAATAACATGGCTACGTCTGAACAAAAATGAGATTTCTACTACTGAACGACAATGAGATAACTACACTTGAATGACAATGATATAACAAAACTTGAATAAAAATGAAATAAGTAAGTCTGAACGAAGGTTGTACAATAAGTTCTAACCAATATGTAACTATTAAGCTATAATTGAGGAAAAATATGACATGGATAATGAAATCCTGAACGAATGTTAAAAAATGAGTTACAACCAGTATATAATTGTTAAATATTGATTTGGTAATTCTTGATATTAATTTGCACACGAAACGTATTTTTGACTCGTTGAGATTATTTATCATTAGTAGTTTTGTGATATAAGTGAATTTATAACGAAAAACAAATAACTAATCGAGCATCTTCCAATTGCGGGGTCCGTATACAGACAAAGTGACCAATGATCAAATAGTATAAAACAAATAATTGGAGTAAATATTTAGGTAAGAGATATTATATATTTTAATTTGAGTAGATAATTAGTTGACTGGGTTTTGTATTCTCGAGGATGTATTAATGATATTAGTATGAGTAGAGAGTTAGCTTATTCGGCTATCTTGCTTTGAAGATTTAATTAGGTTTAGAAATTGTGAATTTAATTAGCATTAAATTTAACATTTAGTTTCATGAAATAATTAATTTAGAGTATTTGAGAATTTAATCATTGCATTGTTATGATATTTCATATACGAGGTAGAATTAGATATGTTGAAATCAAATAAAATGTAGTTAAATGATATTCATGTATTAGATAGGATAGATATGCAGTTAAAATTTCAGAAAAATCTAATATATTTTGGTATATTTTATGAAACAAATGTTAATATTTTGAAAATTCTACTCGAGAACAGACTCTTGTTCCGAAGAAGTAATTTTAAAATTCTCGAAAATAAGAACCCATTAGTGTTTTTTTGTCAGATTTTGATACGTTAATATTTATTGTGTTAACAAAAATAATTTAAAATTTATTTCATTAATAACCTCAGAGTTCATCATTTACCTGAAAAACTACTTTTGCAAACCCAAAATATAAAAGTAGTTTTATTGCTCAAGCAGAATAGTAGTAGTTTTACAAACATACATCACACCAACACAACAAATTCATACATTTCAAGTCTCCCAGAAGGTGGTGGCCTTCCCGGTTTTAGACACCGTCTTCAGAACAGCGTCGGGTTCGACTTTGCCCTTCACAGTCACCTTTTGTTCATCCAAATTAATGTCATATGACTCCACTCCTGAAAAACACATAGACAGTCTTAAAGCTTTCGGCTCCATTAACGCTAGCTATGGGACGATGTCGAGCTCGAATATCGAGTTCGAAATGCACTAAATGAGAACCCAGTTTCAAATTGAGACAACAGTGTAGGACAAACTCATAGCTGATAATAATGTACACAAATTCGTCTCAAACTTTTGAATAAAAGATGGAACTAACCTTCCATTTTGCCCAAAACCCTCTGCACTGCGCCGACACAGCCTTGGCAGGACATAGCAACCTTGAGGACAACAGTCTACACCCAGACCAAATTCCATCTTCAATTAAATCCCAATACCAACATATATATATATATATATATATATATAGAGAGAGAGAGAGAGAGAGAGAGAGAGAGAGAGAGAGCCCCAACTTCATCAATATTGAATTCAAACTAGCTCTCTTCTAATCCATGGAATGGATTATTCATTTTCAATCCCTCGAATCAAGCAAATCACGTATACGAAGTTTCTGAATCATTAAATATTTTAGCATCTACGATTCTCAGACATCATACAAACCTACTACAGATCTTCAATTCCATCTTAACCCACGACCCAAAAGCGTAATTGAAAACACAGACAACTTCTTTCAACCTCCAAGTCCAATTATAAAGATGAGACATCAATAACAACAGACTGTATAAACTTAATCGGTAGATAATCGAACGAGCAGGACACAACTCCCGAAACCCACAAATGAATGAAAAGATTCAGACCAAGTCAGGAAAAAATGACGCGGGGTTACCTGAGACATGTCCGCGAAGAACAGGAAACCGGAGGATGAAGAGAGAGAGAGAGAGAGAGAGTGGTCTTCTGGTAAACGCTCGGCCGATGGATCTTTATAGACGAAAGCAGAGATGGGTCCGACTCAGACTACCCCGGCCTTGGGCATGCCGTTCGTTAGGCGATAATGCCGCCACCGCCATTGATTTAGATTATACAATGGATCAAAGTCAACGAGGGATCGATTTTTCTAATGCAAAACAATTTATTTTTAGTTTTTGGGATTTAAATTTAGAAAAATTGGAAGTCTTTATTTTATTTGTTAGTTTGACGTCATTGCTCAGAGCATTATTATACAATAAAACAATTGTCGCTTAAAAACAGAGTCTATACAAAACAACTGTTAATGTTATGAAATCATTGATAATAATTGTTCAATAACTTCTCAGCTAAAGCTCAATCATTTCAAACTCTCTTCTCTCTCTCTCTCTCTCTCTAATCAGTTGGTCTGAGAGAGAGAGAGAGAGAGTGCAGCATTTGCAGTGGCAGCAACCTCTGTTGTCTGCTCTGTAATTGCATAATCTTTGGAGAATGTCGTTTTTCGCTGGAAATGGAAGACACAGAAGGAGGAGAAAAAAACAAAGATATCGATAGTGAAATTGAGAATGGTGTGTGTACAGAAGTGGGAACCTGTAATTCAATTATCTCCGAGGAGAGATGATTCAACGTCATCCTCCTTGACCATGATTGTCTGGTGAGATTCAACTTTAAGCAGGCAAGCAAGGCATAAAGAAACCATCTGTGCAATGAAAATATCCGAAATCAAGAGAGAGAGAGAGAGAGAGAGAGAGAGAGAGAGAGAGAGAGAGAGA
>CM039520.1:22476506-22603530 GCA_022433055.1 Begonia peltatifolia | reverse complement strand
AAGACTTTTCTCATCCCAAATTTCTAAGAAAAGATGCAAAACAAAATTAAGCTTATAGAAAACAAAATTGTAGAAATAAATAAATTTGGAGGTGTGCGTAACCCGAGCACCAGGGACTTGAACAAGGTTGTGCAGGGCTTTAAACACCACTTGTATTCTTATGGGAGTTAGCTTCAGGCAAAGCACGTCTTAAGTATCATGCCTTGCGCATCATAGCATAAACTCCACTCCATTGAATCAACACATGCTATTCAGTTGTTGCCAATTTCTTCAATCTATGACCTCAAATCTTACATAAAGACAACCAGAATTACTCTTCTATTGAAGTAAATAGTTACTATCAACTTTCTCTGGGTTTGAGGCTATATCAAAAAAGAAAAATTTTGCAATCAAATTTACTTAAACGATGACTTCAATAGTACAAATAGTTGCGAGATCCACATCCTCAGTATAAATGAAAAAACAAAAAAAAAAGGATTAAGAAGCGTAGACAGTTTAAATTAAATTAAGATGATCAACCATTCGAATGGGATGTCAGATGATCAACCATATCTACGGAATAATGGTATAACTCCATAATCTGTAGATCAAAGCATTGACAAACCAAGACCCAATGACATATTTTAATTAACGAAATATTACTTGATACTGCTGTAACAGATACTACCATTTTCAACAAATTGGAACAAGAGTTTCCAAGTTTAATTTCATCACGAGTTTAGCTCCATATCCTGGATAACAAAGTTGCTTACTTACTTTTTCAAAAAGGAACCAAATCCAGTACTTTGAATGACAATCTAAGGCCTTGAGTACAGAAAAATCCCGAATCGCTTGCATGGAGATGTCGGACAAAGGAATACAGAGTTCAAAAAAGTGGATCGATTAGTGATGTAGGTTGAAGAAGAACAGGAAGAGTAAGAAAAGACGGCGGCGCTAGCGACACCCATTGTGAGGTATGGAGGCTGCTATCGTCTATCTTTCATTCCCAGTTAGAGCGTTAACCTAGCCTGGAGGCTGCCTTTATATTGAGGCTTGAGAGCCTGAGACGTACCATTTCACAACTAAAAAAAAAAGTGATTTTTCCAACAAAAAAAAATCATTTCTTTTGATAATTTAATAAATCTTTAAAATCATTTCTCGAAGTAAACCGTCAGGGTCGGCTCTCAAGTCTCGGGCTTCCACTTTCTCCCTCAAGTTCGCGGTTCAACTGCCAACACCGTCGTGCTCTATGCTTCCCACATGTATAGATTGATTGACTCCTTCCCATATTAGTCAGCTGTGTTGGAAAAAATAACGAATCTGAAATTTAGCAGAAACGAGAAACGATGGCAGATGCGATCCAAAAAGTACTAGTAATATTTTTCCACGCCGTAAGATTATAACGGCTAAGAAGTAAGAGAAATAATAGCGAAAAATCAACACCAAGAATTTTACGTGAAAACCCACATCGGAAAAAAATCACGGACACCGAGTCTAGAAAGATCTCGTTATGAAAAATAAGATTTACAATATTTTTCTAAATATTGAATAATATAGAAAATATTCATTAAGAGAAATTACCACTGTTAGAACTCTCAATGTGCACAAAAATATCACAATTATTTTTCTCTTACTCTTTCTTTTCTCTCCCTCCAAAATAATCCTCACTATTTCTCTCCCTATTTTCAGATGTGATTTTCTTATTCTTTATTGAATAGAAGAATTCATTTCTGCTCGGATGATTTTCTTTTCTTCAGAAACTCTTTATTTATAAAAAAAATTCTTTATAAAAATACAAAACATCATCCATCAATCAGAAGAAAGTTTTAATTTTTTTTCTGTATTTTTACGTCTAAAAATAAAAATAAAATTTTTTTTTTATTGAATGAAGTGGTCCCTCGTCCTAAATAAGGAGGGACACCACAAGCTGAGGTTTCGTGGGTTGATTGATCTCCTGGAAAATAAATCGCGAGGTTGTCTTTTTGGATTCGGGTGAATCTGGTTTCTGTTTCGTATTTTGCAGGTTGTCTTTCTGAACTCTCTGATCTACCCCGGTACGGTGTTTTTTCGAGTGAAATCAAAATGGGATTTGGAATATCAGTTTGGATTGGATTTAAAGCTTTGGTTTTATTTCTTGTTTTTGCATATCTGACAACATCTGGCTTTGTTTTGCTATCAGTGCCATTCCTATATGGTTCTTTGGTATCCGTTTTAGTCTCCCTTGCTTCTCATCCATCCATTAATCTTCCGATGCTTTTAGGGAAGAGAACAGATGGGAGTTTCCCAATTTTGTCAACAATAATCTTTAGTCCCCATTTGTATTTCGTTAGATTGTTCTCTACAATTAGGAGATTACACAGCAGAGAAGATTCTTATACTGAAATAGTTGAAGGCCTCTACGTGGGGGGATGGCCATCTGGGCCAGGAAAATTACCGGCCGGAAATCCGGCGGTTATTGACTGTACCTGTGAACTTCCGAGAAGCTCTCACCTTTCTGGGAACGCTTATTTGTGTGTGCCAACTTGGGATACAAGGTCTCCTCACCCTGAAGCAATTGAATCTGCTGTAAAGTGGGCTTGTAGGAAGAGAGAGCTGAACAAACCAGTATTTGTGCACTGTGCTTACGGTAAGCTCCTTTTGTACATCTTTTCTTCATTTATTTCCTAAAATTTCATTGTCGTTGAATTCGTCCTACAATGAGATTAAAACCCTGTGAATTTATCTCTCCTGGTTCATCTCATAGTGTATGCCCAATACCTCCTCCGAGAGATCAAACTCATTTGGTAAGTAGTTGTGCTTGTTTAATGAAGTTTTGGCCGCAGACTCGTGTCCATAGGGTCGAAAATGCTGGGTAGGTCCTTGCTGTTTACTTTAAAAGAAGAAATTTTGAGGCATTGAGAGTGTTTCTTTGATGTAAAGAAGGCGTGCCTAAATGAGTTGAAGTGCATTTATATAGTCATCAAAGCAAACAAAAAAGCATTCATAATTAGCAATTAAACCTTGATCAAGAAAAACAGATGTTCATCTGATGACAAAAACAATGATCATGGAAGCTAAATGTATTTCCAATTGTAACAATGCATGAGGCAGTTCCATCGCCCTAGCCTTTGAGCACCTTATGATTTCCTTGATCAAGGTTTGATTGCTAATTATGAATGCTTGTTTATTTGCTTTGATGAGTATATAAATGCACTTCACAATTTTTCATCATTTATGTTACAAAATGTGTGTCGTATTACATCTTCTAGTGCTTGTTCTATAGTCGAATCCAAACCTTGGTCTTTGAGATCAATGGGCAAATAAGTATTTATATCTGAGATCGTTATACATTCAAGTGATTGGAGCTTTTCAAGTGAAACCATGTTATGTCTGTTTTTCTTGCACTAGTCGATTATGTGTAACTCTACACTCTCATTTCGTTTGCGGGGGTCGATTAGTCTGCCCTGTATATGATAACCTTTTTCTTTGCTGGCTGATTGATCCATAAGGGTCGAATGAGAACCATGTTCGGTTATTTTAGTGCCAGTTTTGAGCTCTGAGCTATCAGAGTGCAATCAAGCTTTGTAGCAACTTATCTAATGATGTGTTGATTTCAGGTCATGGAAGAAGTGTTGCTGTAATGTGTGCATTGCTAGTGGCGGTGGGGGCCGTGGATAATTGGAAGAACGCCGAGAAACTGATCAAAGAAAAGCGACCTTACATTCGAATGAACGACCAGCATCGAAAAGCTTTGGATGAATGGTCTGAAGATCGTCTCTCCCCTCCGAAGAAAAAACTCTGATGAGCTATTACACCCTCATCACCCCTGCTTGCAAAAATTCAACATTTACTTTCTAGTAACGTTCAGAGAATCATTTGACGCTGAATGTAAATGAATTCAATATTTCTGTTGTAAAACATTAGATTCTGTCGTCCTTAAATGATGTCATGGGTTCTTCGGCATTATTGGATGATTAAAATAAGCAGTGCTCTGCGTGCAAATGATCCATTTATCTGAAGCTATAAGCGGAAGAACAGAGTTGTCCGCTTAATCATCCTTAAATTCCGTCATGGGTTCTTCATCTGCATTAATGGGTGCAGTCTGAACCTCTGCTGAACCAATGTGTAATTCCGTTCAATTTGATCGGTACAGTTAGCTTTGAAAGTAGATTTGGGAACAGAGTTGGCTGTAAAACGTTTTTTGCAGGCCGTTGGTCCGAAACTGACTGTTGGTGCAAATATCGGTTGGTTTGAAACTGATCCCGTGGAATAAAAGAATGAACAAGTTCTGAAGTTAATTAAAAAACTGGTTTTTGTTTTCGTGCAAATTACGGTTGTCTGTCTTGTGACTGAAAGTGTTGATCTTTGAGGACAGTTTCTCCGCCTCTTCCTTCGCCTATGAGTTGCATTTGCATACACTATGGCGAACAATAGTTACAGAAAGCGTCATGTTATTTCAAACTTATTATGTACAAACCTGAACCTAATCACCTAAACTAATTCTAACTGTTGTGTAATCTACTATCAACTAAGCAAATCGAACATGAAGCTTCAACCAATTATATTTACTTACAGATGCAAAAAGTTTATACCCATCTTCTACATTTGATATCCGAAGGTATGGTACCCCATCGAGCCTCCCATAGGGTGTGTCGACTGGGCCGTCCAATTCTGGTCGAGCTCCGGGGGGACCGTACTGCTTTCGACGGTCGTGATGTCGTGAATGCTGGTTCGTTTTCTTTCCTTGCGAACCGAGGATTGTCGAAGGAAGTACTTCTGTGCATGGCTAGCTACCTGAGTTGGTGTTCTTGTTATCACAACATTTCTTGAGATACTCCTCCAATCTCCTTTCCCATATTTCTTCAATCCCAGTAGGAACAGCCTGTAATTGTTCAAGTCAAACAAAGCCTTTTAATGCACAAAAACTAACTAAAATAAACTACCAACACTACAGCAACAGAAACTGCATATAGAGAACAATTGTTTCAAATGTTTGAACTCAAACACTGGCATGGAAACATGTTGAACAGTCGCGCTTCGCCTGTTTATGTCGAACTTTTTCGATGGTGTTTCACTTAGTGAATGAAATTAGTTGAATAAGTTCCTGGGCTGTGCTATTTTTATAAAAGAAAGAAGCTTTGGACAGGAATTCAGAAGAAATTACTGAAACTTGAAGATCAGGATTGAAAGTAGTCTATCTATCTCGGGAATTGGAAGGAAATTGCAGAGGGCAGTCAAAGATTATTCCAGTAGACCTGACATCACCGAAAGAAAAAGCAGGACGAGGGATTGGACATACTTGTGTTCTTCTTCAGACCAGGGCGTCCCTTTCTTTCTCTCCGCATCTCCCCCGTGTTTGGTTTTGGAGGCGAAGGAGATCTGAGTCTCCGAATCCCATCCACAAATATCTACGAACGAGTCATCCGCGTAACTGGGGAGCTCGATTCGGCCGGAGTCAATCTCGGCGAGGTCATGAATCAAGGTCTCGTAGTGGTTCCGGACCTCCACCGGCGACTTACCCGGAACAATATCAGCTATCATCTGCCAGCGATTGGGGGAGTTTTCGGGAACAACGACCAGAGCGTGCTCGAAAAGCTTATCATCGAGCCTAGTCCACTGAGCCATGTCAAACATGGAACAAAATTCAGAGTGAAAAATTCTGCCGGTGTAGATCTGGGAAACGCGTTTGGTACAGGGGAGGAGAGGGTATAAAAGTGGAGGAAAAATGGGGAAGACAACTCATGGGAGTTAAGAAGCAACACGTTTATGCTTTAAATGGATCGTCTTTTCTTATTTTAGGGTTTCTTTTCCATTAGAGCTGTACTTTGCTTTGTACTTGACTCCAAATCCCCAAAACCCAGACGGCCATTTTTGGACTCTTCTGCTTCCTACCCTTTTCTTTTTCCCCTCCAATTTCAACGCATGTTTTACAAATAATCTCAAACAGAAGAACAGATTAATGGTTTATTTACGAAAAGATTGATTTTTTAGGGTTGACTGCCACCTCTTGTTCCTCAGGGAAAGTGATGTCGGCAAACCGCCTCGTCGACGTGTCGATATCCTACTCCTACACCTCTACGAATGAGATGCAATCTCCAACTCCCACTACTGAGGTGGAGGTGAGAGGATGATCGTTTCTCCCTCCTTACATGGCTGGTATGAAACTGAACAAGGCATGTTTATGCTCACCATTTTCTTCTCTGCATATATATCTTCTTGAAAATAGAGAAGAATTCATGCAGATAGAAAGTTCTTCCCCTGAGGCTACGTCGCCTTTAGCAATATAGACTAGCGTATTAATAGCGTGAAGGTTTAAAAGCGAAAAAGAAATCTAAAGACGAAGCAAAGAAAGAGAGAGATCAGGAGGATTGGATGAGGGACAAGCCCATTGGATTTGGAGGATTGTTTGCTGAACCCCGAAGAAACAGCAAAATAAAGAAATTCAAAAGAATGGAAGGAGAGACCGCATGAGTTTGAAGAAGAGTGAGTGCCCAAGTGGTGGCGGCGCCGGTAATCAGATTGGTCGTCGGAAGCTATTTTTTGCAGGTTTCAGATCAGACATGGCTGCGCCTCATAGACCGTGTTTCTTTTCTTTATTATCCATTTTGACCACAACCCATTATCACGTGTAAGCATTATGCTTCTCTTCTGTAATGGAGATTAGCTACTTAAATCCACTAGGCGTTTCTCCTTTTTCTCTTCTTCTTCTCCGTCTATCCGCCATTGCTGATATCCACAGCCAAGAGGCCACAGAACCAGAGGGAGTGAGTGTGTTGGATTCTCAGGCTCACTCCTCATAATGACCGCCCCTCCCTCCCTCCTCCTTCTCTACCCTCCACGCCTACTTCCGATATCTTTCCCACACCCCTTCTCGCCTTTCCCGCCGTGCCTTTTCTGTCTCCACTACCTTCCACGAATTGGGCCGAGCCCGCGCCCGCTCCGGCTCCGAAATTCAGAGAACCCTCCGCTGGTTTGACCTCCTTGCGTTTGGTCTCGGCGGCAGGGTTGGCGCCGGTGTCTTTTCAACCACCGGCAGTGCTTCCCGTCTCTACGCTGGCTCTTCCGTCGTTTTATCCTACGCCATTGCTGGTCTATGTACCCTCTTATTCGCTTTCTGTTACACCGAGTTCGCCGTCGACATGCCCGTTGCCGGCGTTGCTTTCAGCTACCTCCGAGCTATGTTTGGTTTGGTCTGTCGTTATTTTCCCACTCTCCAGTGCTTTTTTTTTTATTCTTTGCGTTCTTACATTCTCCTTTTCAGGTGAGTTGGCCGCGTTTTTGACCGGAGCGAACCTCATAATGGACTACGTGATGTCCAACGCCGCCGTGGCTAGAGGGTTCACTGCTTAGCTAGGTACAGCAATCGGGCTATCTACCGTCAAATGGAGATTCAAAGCGCCGGGTCTCCCCCAATGCTTCAACCAAATCGATTTAGTAGCCGTCGCCGTCGTTTTAATTATCACCCTCATCATCTGTTACAGGTTCGATAAAATAAAACAACTTCGAGAACTTTCATATTTTCTTCAAAAACACTATTTCGTAGTACTAAATATAAGATTTGGTCTTGTTTATGGTTTTTCAGCACCAGAGAAAGCTCGGTGGTGAACATGGTGTTGACGGCTGTGCACATTTCTTTCTTTGCGTTTGTCATCATCATTGGATTTTGGAAGGGGGAATAGAAAAATTTCACCGAACCTGCTGACCCGAAACACCCTTCCGGATTCTTTCCGTACGGAGTTTCGGGGATGTTCAACGGATCTGCAATAGTTTACATCAGCTACATTGGGTACAACGCCGTTTCCACAGTGGCCGAGGAAGTTAAAAACCCGGCGAAAGACATTCCTATTAGAGTCTCCGGCACCGTCATTCTTGTCACCATCCTCTATTGTTTAATGGCTGCTTCCCTGTCCAAGCTCCTCCCTTACGATACGGTACTCTCAACCGGACTGAATTAAATCTGAAACATTTGACACCTTTTATTCTTTGTATCCTTTACTCTTAGCAATCACGGCGAACTACGCTGCATGGTAGGTGTAAAGACGTTAACACCGGCAGTTGTGATGACGCAGGTCAACGTGGAGCTGCCGTTCTCGCGGGCTTTCAGAGGAGCGCCCCCCGGGGAGGCGCGGGGATAACGACGAAATCCAACAGTAACGACGACGACAATGTATGAGAAACAATAACATATAATATTCAAAAAATACTAGAAATATTTTTTCACGCCATAAGATTATAACGGTAAAAAAGTAAGAGAAATAATAACAGAAATAAATAATAAAGATTTTACTTGAAAATTCAAATGTAAAAAAATATATATATATATATAGGAACCGAGTCTACTAAGATCTCATGATGAAAAATATGATTCACAATATTTTTCTAGAAATCGAATATTCACTAAGAGAAATCACCACTTTTATAACTTTCACTGTGCACGAAAGCACTTTACCTATTTTTCTCTTATAATTTTTATTTTCTCTCCCTCTAAAAATTTTCACTCTACTATTCTCTCTCTCCTCACTGAAAATATTCTCTATGAGAAATCACCACTTTTATAACTTTTAATGTGCACGAAAGCATTTTACTTATTTTTCTTTCACAATCTTTATTTTCTCCATTTTCAAAAATTTTTACTCTACTATTCTCTTTCTCCTCACCGAAGAGATTGTTTCTCTTCGTCAGATGTTTTCAGATGATTTTTTCATTTGCTGCAACCTCTATTTATAAAAGTTTTATAGCGTGCATGCTATTGCCAGCTAGGATGCAGAGGGAAATGGCAACCTGAGTTTGAAGATTGGAGAGTTTGAATCAGAAGAGTCTAATCTCAAAGTATGAAAGCTTGTTTCAGTGGTGCTCTAGTGGGAGATATCGCTTATTTTCATTGCTTCAACGTTGAAATTAGAGTAGTTATTCCTAAACGTAACATTGTTCTTGTAGGATTTTTAAATTGAGAAAAATAAAATTCAAAATTTGGGCATTGCAAGATTAAGGTTTGAAAGTGCGACGAAAAGGTGAAGTATTTGATATATCTTTCGCTTAATTCACAGATCCCATCATTTATCTGGGTTGGGCTTTGTGGGAGACGGACTTGTATGGCGGCGAAGCCCCAAACCCACCCTCCTACACTTTACCTCCTTTTCTGCTCCTCCCCGTCGACGGGCCTCGCCTCCTTTTTCGACTCTGCGTAGCCCCCTGCACCCCTCTCTCCGCTGTTGGTAAGCTCTTCGATTTGGGTTTTCTTTTCCTTTGTGCTTTTACTTCGAATAGTGAGGGACAAGTTTTAGATTTTGGATTTATTACCCTTCTCATAACTTCTACATCTTCCACTCCACAGATTTACGTTAAAATACGTTGAGATAATACGTGACTTCTTGTCTTGCTTTTGATCGTTTCTTTTCTTCTATATACCCTGAGAGATGATTAATTTCAATTTTTATTGGGTCACGTTGAATAAATGGCTGAAGGGTTCTTGCTGACGCAGCTTTTTCGTTCATTCTTGGGAATTGAAAACATATGTAGAATTGTAGAATTTGATGAAGCGTTTCTTTGTAGATGCCCTGAATCCATTGTCTTTATTCCGTTAATAATTGATGTGCATGTTTTGCTGTATAGTTTTCTGAGTATAGAGTAGTGAAATGGCTAGATTTTCTTCTTTTTTTTTTTGTTTCAATTTTTTTTTTCTTGTGAAAGTTCGAATCATAATTTGGATTACTGTTTCCACATCTATGGAGCGGAAACCTTAGTAAACAAAAAGAGAAATGTTTCAAGTTGTAGATGGCACTGGTAGTTTGTATTTTAGATTTTGGATCTATAGGATGTTTCGATGAATTTCGTCCAAGAGGATTATATTTAACCTCCAGAGCTTTTCCCTATTAACTTTACTGTGCGATCTTGTGGTGCATTTGGAATAGAATGATGTTTGGAGAGGAAAAATAAAACTTAGAGAAAATCTTGGGGTGGTTATTCAACAAGCATGACTGTCCTAAGGATGAATTATATATATCTAACTATTCAAAGTAAAAAATTTCGTTAATTGTCCATTATATCATTAACGACGTACGGGCCATGTCTTGTCGCGTAGTTTGTTATAAATTTATTTAAAGGAATGTAAGTAAATAAAAACTTTTAAAAATTCTTAATATCGGTCGATTGGGGTGAATTTCGTTGGGGCAGAGTCAATATGGCAACTAAGCTTTGTCGACCGAGATGGTGGTCGAGGTTTTGGAAATTTGGTTCTTCTCCAGCTGCTTCTCTTTATCGATGTGCGATTTTGAGCTATCCAGATAATTCCAGGCTTCCTCTTGGTCTTCCAAAGACACCTCATGGATTCAAATATTTACTCCCCTTCAGAAGTTTCTGCTCTCGGCCGGTTGATTTGGTCGACGATCATTCTCAAGGCCCTGTTGCTGATAATTACCAGTGCGTCCCTCGTTTATCTTTCAAGCTGTTGCATTTCTTGCCAGGTTTGTTGTTGTGGGAATTTATGAAAATAAATGGTTATTCTTTAATGGTTGCTCATACAATTTCTTTGATAAATTCCAACCCTTGATTGAAATCAACACTTGTTTTTAAATCTATCTTATAAGATTTCTGCAATTGGGCTAAAGTTACTTTTTCTACTGATGATTAGTGTTTATGCAGTTCTCTACTGCAGGAGGATGAATTCCACAGAGTAGCAGATTCCACCATACGTGGTCTCCAAGAGAAACTGGAGGTGCTCTTATTGGATGCTTAGCTACTGTTTTCTTTTTCTTTTAGAAACTCAATTAGAGATGTTACCAGTCATTTTTATTAATGCCTTACTACTTACCGATACCATTAGATTTACTTAGATATGTAGTTTCTGCTCAATACATTCTGGGTACATTACCTGTATGTCGTGAATTAAGCACAGATTTTTATAATTCTATTTTTTCTACTTATTGATTGTGACAGGAATATGGTGATAGTGTTCAAATTGAGGGCTTTGATGTAGACTATATGGTGAGAGCAAATGTCTCCTCAATGTGGTATTTAAGTGTTGAATTTGTGAGTTTGAATGTTTTATTTTGTTAGCAGAACGGCGTGCTAAATCTGAAAATAGGGGATCTCGGAACCTATGTGTTGAACAAGCAAAGTCCAAACAGACAATTGTGGTTGTCTTCGCCTGCGAGGTACATATGATTTTTTTTGTGTGAATTGCTTATGAAGATATAATGATTATATGTTTTAGTGGAATAACATGTTGTTGAGAATCAAACGTTTATAATTGGAAAAAGAAAATAAACGTGGAAAAACAGGATCATCAAGATTTACGGGAAAACCTTAGACGTCAAAAAATCGCGGGTGTAGGAGAAATTTACTGATAAGAAATCAATGTACAATTGAGTTTTACGACGCAAATAATCACTACATCGAGAAAACAAAAAATTCTAATATTAATATACTAGTCCGATCCAATCAAACTAGAATTTTAGGGGGGTTGTCTGTAGCGACCGAAGTTTTGGGATGTATTAAGAGTTGAAAACTAAATCCTTGATGTATGTATGCAATTCAAACACAGGAAAGAGGTCATGTAACATGTTTGTGGAATGAAGAAAGAAATTTGATTAAGCAATTTTGTGCTCGAATGATATACTCGAAGTGCCAAGAATATTGGGATCTTCCTAATTGCTACTTGTAAATTTCTTGCAGCGGACCTTCGAGGTTTGATTGGGATCAACACAGTCAAAGTTGGATTTACAGGCGACAAAAAACTAATTTGGTGCGACTTTTGGAAACTGAGATGAAACAACTATGTGGTGAATCAATTGTTCTTTCTTGAACTTGTGTAATGGTTAAGAGCAATTCACAGATTAATCCCTGCTTGGAAATGCAAATCAAAAGGTCCAAAGGGGTCCTCTCATGGAGTTTGAGCCATTAAACTGCTTTGAAAAACTCCAGTTCTTCTTGCAATCGGTCTCAGATGGTTGGGGAATCCAGCAATGCCATGACAAAAGCTCTGCAACTTTCAATTTAAAGATCTGCACCGTTGGTTGAGACTGAGGAACAGAGAAACTTTAAATTATGAGTCATTTGATTCTACTCAGTTCATTTCATTTATTTATTCATACATTATGCTGTTTAGTTCTAATTAAATAATCAATATCATCTATTTATATGAATTAGAAAACTTAATTAGATTAAATTGTGTGATTAAAGTAAATTAGTTTACAAATTACTCAATAATTTAAGTTGTCTTTTTTTCTAATCATAAAAATAAAAAATATAATTATCTTTTTTTTCGTTTCATTTTATAAATACATGCAAATTAGCGGCAAAATTAACCAATTGCATGGCATTTTTTTTTTTTTTTTTTTTTATATGCAACAAATATCTAAAATCTCACTTTGTCTATCTATTCTTCACTCTTAGAGTTGTTTAACGGACGAGTCTGTTCGTTTGGCTCGCTACAGTAGCGAGTCGAGTCACTATTATAACGAGTCGAGTCTGACACGATCTCATGAAATAGGTTGAGCCAAGTTCAAAGGGTGGGATCTCGGTTAGAACAAAATTTTTTAGGATCTTTAAATTGAGAAAAATAAATTTTAATTCACAGATTTCATCATTTATCTGGGCTGGGCTTTGTGGGAGACGGACTTGCACGGCGGCGAATCCCCAAACCCACCCTCCTATACTTCCTCCCCGTCGACAGGTCTTGCCTCCTTTTTCGACTCTGCGTAGCCCCCTGCACCCTTCTCTCCGCTGTTCGTAAGCTCTTCGATTTGGGTTTTCTTTTCCTTTGTGCTTTTTCTTCGAATAGTGAGGGACAAGTTTTAGATTTTGGATTTATTACCCTTCTCATAACTTCTACATCTTCCACTTCACAGATTTACGTTAAAATACGTTGAGATAATACGTGACTTCTTGTCTTGCTTTTGATCGTTTCTTTTTCTTCTATATACCCTGAGAGATGATTGATTTCAATTTTTATTGGGTCCCGTTGAATAAATGGCTGGAGGGTTCTTGCTGACGCAGCTTTTTCGTTTATTCTTGGGAATTGAAAACATAACTAGAATTGTAGAATTTGATTGAGCGTTTCTTTGTAGATGCCCTGAATCCATTGTCTTTATTCCGTTAATAATTGATGTGCATGTTTTGCTGTATAGTTTTCTGAGTACAGAGTAGTGAAATGGCTAGATTTTCTTCTTTTTTTTTTTCTTGTGAAAGTTCGAATCATAATTTGAATTACTGTTTCCGGATCAATGGAGTGGAAACCTCAGTAAACAAAAAGAGAAATGTTTCAAGTTGTAGATGGCACTGGTAGTTTGTATTTTAGATTTTGAATCTATAGGACGTTTCGATGAATTGAGTTAACCTCCAGAACCTTTCCCTATTAACTTTACTGTGCGATCTTGTGGTGCATTTGGAATAGAATGATGTTTGGAGAGGAGAAGTAAAACTTAGAGGAGGAGTGGGCATATCTGTAGTATTTGTTTGATGGACGAAAGGAAAAACAATTGGTTGTGATTTGCCAAGTAATGGAGCCTTGAAGTAGATAGAGTCCAGGAGAGTAGTTTTGGTAATGCTCTATACCAATTTGCCTTTGGAGACTTGAGAAACTAGGTTTAATGATGATGAAGAAGAGGTTTGAGAAAGGTTCCAGAACCAGGAACCTGTTCTCAAAGATTAGGTTTATGGGGGTGGAGATTAGTTTTTTAAAAGATTTCTGTTTAAACATTTGAGGCATTCATTTCATCAAACTTTACTTGAGCTCAAATATTTCAAGACAAGGGTAAATTACGAGAGTGCATCTCGTTCGAGCGCAATTGAGGCGAGTGTTTCGTAAACCAATACGATGTATTTGGTACGGAACAAAATCACGTAGACTTGGACCTAAGATAAGTTTTTAAACAAAATTAAGGAGCAAAGTTGTTTATTTTATTGAGAATGTCGGAGGGTGCTTCGAGAATGGAACATGTTAAAGGGTTGATTTAGCCATTAATTAAGCAATCCTTGTTGCATAAAACATATAATATAGTTAAGAGTCAATGAATTGGTTTGTAAGGTACAACAAAAATGGAATTAAATTGTGTAGGTTGTCAACGAAGCATGTGCGCCCAATCGATGCACCTCTTCGTCAACTCCATTTATTCTCTCCTTCTAGTTCCCAACTCAAACGATCTCTGCGTTCAACCACACAAGCTTCGAGCTTCTTTGTCTGAACAACTCAGGATGATAAGTTTGATCAACAATTAACGTTGTCAATCTTTATCTCGCGCTCACAAAATGAACTCGCTGGTAATCTCGATGGAACGAAGAAAACTCACGGCTACACAACAAGTGAGAGGATGAACTAGTCATCAATGTGAAGTGCACATGGATAAATTGCTCACGGCTCATGCGAGCGGATCTATTTTGTTAAAAAAAAAAAAAAAAGTAGCTCGGGATATACGTTAGATTCTACTCTACGTATAAAGTATAAACTAGTATGTGTTGAATGTCGTGTAGATTTATTAGGGACGAGCCCCACTTCTCAAAAATTGAATTTGGTGTCGGGATTGTTTTAATTAATTAATTAATAAAAAAATGTGATTACGAGGGACCACCCACATGGATTATGTAACGTGACATAAAAATGTTTCTTTGTTTTCAGTGGCTTCATCAAAAGAAATTTTATATTAAATAAATGCTAATTATTCCTTTTATTTATTGCAAATTACTAATAAAAATAATGTGTATTGTAATTAGTTTTATTCTTTCTGAGGGTGCAATGTAATTATATGTTTTATATTGAGAGGTACGACACAAATTCTATATGGGCCGGATCGGTCTCATCACACGTTGAGAATCTCGTTAGGGTTTTGTTTTCAATGTAAAATCGGGTAAGTTAGAGTCGCAAACTCTGCTGTCGTATTTTGATAATCATAGTGGATTTGTTTATGTACTTGTGATTTTTTTTTTTAATAATTTTTTTACGTATATTTAGTGTTTCACGTCGTATTTTTTGTTTTTTTCCGAAAAGAAGAAACAACTCTTCCCCGTTTATTATCTCACGCGGGTTTTGCTTCTTTTGTTCTTGTGTCACTTGGTGTATTTTCCACTTTAACTTTTTCATTAATTTACGTTGCAAAAACTATATTCTAAAATCACAATTAAGATAATATCTTATTATTATTATTGAAGCTATGATCATGCATACAAAATGGGACAATTATTTATTTAGTACACTCTTGTTTTGTCGTTTCTCTAGTTGACCAAACAACCTCAGAAACAACTTCTGCTAATTGGTTTTAGGTTTTGTTAAGCAGA
Source organism: Begonia peltatifolia (assembly GCA_022433055.1). NCBI lineage: Eukaryota > Viridiplantae > Streptophyta > Magnoliopsida > Cucurbitales > Begoniaceae > Begonia > Begonia peltatifolia. The sequence goes on along the minus strand of CM039520.1, from coordinate 22,588,302 downwards.
GGTGATTGATGGAGGCACAGAGAGAGAGAGAGAGAGAGAGAGAGAGAGAGCATTGATTTTACATTAAATTCTTCAAACCTACAACTTGAATCGCCCTATCTCTCCTCATTTTCTCTTACCCAACTTCTTTAAACTCTCTCTCTCTCTCTCTCTCAATCCTTCTGTCATTCTGTGTGGTCGCAGCCAGCACTGATGGTCAGAACGATATTCAGATCATAACTAGTGTTGCAGTCCGTCAGATCCCATGGGGAAGAAGATGAAGTTTCTTTCTGTTTTCAGAAGCAAGGAAGCCGTTAGGCATCAATGGCGCTTAGCTTCATGCAAGAACCCTGGAACCCTTTCCTTCCGAGCCGGAGATAACACCTTCAAAACACTCAACGCCATTTTTTCCGACCCGTTTTCCTGCGAGCTCGAAACCGATAAGTCCGGGCCCTTTACTACCTCCTCGACCTCCGCCAGCTTCTCCTCTGATTCCGACCACTCCGAGCCGAAATCTCTCGACATGGTCGTTCGCGAAGCGAGGTCGGCGCGGCTATTTTTCGAACCAGATTACTCAAACTCCATTTTAGGGAAGGTGGAAAAAGAAGAAGAAGAAGAAGAAGAAAAAGGTCTTCCTTTTCAGGAAAGCTTGGTGATAGGCATGGAGTCTGAGAATCCGTCGCTTGACTTTCTAAAATCCATGGAGGAGATGGTTGAGTGCAATAAGATCAGAGAGTGGGATTGTTTGGAAGAGTTGTTGAGTTGTTATCTGAGAATTAACGGGGAGAAAAACCATGAATTCATAGTCGGAGCTTTTCTAGATCTTCTGCTTCGCCTTTCTTCTGCAAATGCGAACTGTTCTTCCGACTTGGTCTCCTTCGCTTCTGCAGAGACTTCTTCTGCTTATTCTCCACACTAAAGTTCAGTTAGTGAGATTGAGTGAAAAGAAGCAGAATGTGGGATTGCCATGGATTCAGAACCTCATCTCAGTAAAGTTTGTTCTTTTTAGCTTCTGTAAAGTATGCTTCAATATATTCACCACTAATCTACGCGTTAAGAACATATAATTGATGAAGACATATATTAATTAATGTCGTTAAATGGGGCAGCCATAAATGCCTGGTGGAAGTTAAGGAGGATAGATAAGATTTCAGATTGGTTCGGTTGTAACCAGACCGATTCTCATTTCCCAGTCCTAGCTTTGGGCTTTGAACAAATCTAGTAGCCGGCCCGCCCAGTTTACTGCCTTCACCCTGCTTTCTGGCAGTTGCATGCATGGGTTCTTTTTTACAGTCGGATTTTCATGCAAACCCAGAGAAAGAGAGAGACGACGACGACGATCTTCCGGCAAAGCGTTCAGATCAATCAATCAATCAGTCAATCATGAAATGAAAAGATGACAATGTCTTGGCTGAAGAACAATTACTAGGCAATCGGCAATTAGTTCAAAACCCAGAAACGCAGATCACTCGCTCGCTTTCTGTTCTTTTTAAGATGGCGATCTATACCATCATCTTCCTTCGCTGCTTCTCTCTCTCTCTCCTCCTTTTTCGCCTTTATCTTTCTCCCTCTCCTTGTCTACTTATCTTTTCATTTCTGGGTTTTCATCAGCTTCTACTTAACAAAAGTTTCCTCGTCCTTTCTTTAGATTTGTCCTCTCACTTTCTTAGAGAGAGGTGGAAAAGAAAGAGGGTTGTTAATCTTTCGTGGGATTTCACGCAAATGTTTCCATTAAACTTGAAAACCAAGATCTATCAGTGTCTACGAAGATCCCATCCAAATATTTGGACTCATATTTAACCTAAATATACAGTGGAAGACACTTTCTGCAGGAGAGAGAGAGAGAGAGAGAGAGAGAGAGAGAGAGAGAGAGAGAGAGGGAGGTACAACTCCGCAGTCTTTACTCACTTTCTTAGAGAGAGAGAAAGAGAGATGACGATTTCACATGCAAATCACTTTAAGAACGCAAGCCAAAAAAGAGGATGAAATTTCGTCTTAAACAAGAAAGGCACAGAACCACTTCCTATAATATCACCTTCATTCTCTTCCTTCTCAAACGAAGCCAACCGTCCAAAACTTCAAAAAACATACGTAGTGAGAGAGAGAGAGACCCATAATGAGAACAGCAATCTGTACTCTGCAACAAGCTCTAACAGCGGAAGCAGAGAGCACAGTAAAACAAGCGATCCATCTCGCGAGAAGACGAGGCCACGCTCACGTTACCCCTCTTCACGTAGCCAGCGCCATGCTCGTTTCTCCCTCTGGGCTTTTGCGAAGGGCTTGTTTGTACTGCCATTCTCATCCTCTCCAATGCAAAGCCTTAGATCTTTGCTTCAACGTCGCTCTCAATCGTCTTCCTTCGTCTTCTCCAAGCCCTCTCCTGGGTCCTCACTATTCTAAGCCTTCTCTCTCCAACGCCCTCGTCGCTGCATTCAAACGAGCCCAGGCTCACCAGCGCCGGGGATCCATTGAAAACCAGCAGCAACCCATTCTTGCTCTCAAAATCGAGGTCGAACAGCTCGTTCTTTCTATTCTAGATGACCCGAGTGTGAGCCGAGTCATGAGAGAAGCTGGTTTCTCTAGTACCCAAGTTAAGTCCAGGGTAGAACAAACTGTTTCTTCTGAAATTTCTTCTCAACCCCCAAAAGAAATTACAAATTCTCTTGTTTTTCCTCAAGCTTCATCCCCTTTTGGTCAGTTTGGAGTCTCTCTCAGGAATGAAGACGTAACGAGTGTTCTAGAAGAGTTAACAACCACAAAAAAGAGAAACACAGTCATAGTAGGAGAGTGTTTGGCCACCATTGAAGGAATAGTCAAGTGTTTAATGGATAAATTTGAAAAAGGAAATGTCCCCAAAGAGTTAAGGTACCTTCGTTTCATAAACCTTCCCCTTTCTTCTCTGAGAAACCATTCGAAAGAGGAGGTTGAGCATAAGCTAATAGAGCTTCGATGCATTGTGAAAAGCTCAACAGGCAGAGGAGTGATCTTGTATTTGGGCGATCTCAAATGGCTGTCTGAATTCGGGTCGAACTATGCAGAACAAAGAAGCCATTACAGTCCTCTTGAGCAGATAGTAATGGAGATCAAGAGATTACGGAGTGGAAATGGTGAAAATGGAAGGGTTTTGGTAATGGGTTCTGCAACTTTTCAAACTTATATGAGATGTAAAAATGGCCGCCCTTCATTGGAAACCATTTGGGAGCTTCATCCTTTCACTCTTCCTCTTGGCAGCCTGAGCCTAACACTCAACCTTCAACCCGACAGGTGATTTTGCTATTAAATTCACTAAAATGATTCTTTTAGAATTTATTCTCATCTTCAATTTAATCGTTTCCTTCAGGAAGGACTTTTCTGAGAAAGTTGGTCAGACAGAACCTGTCTCTCCAGCACCTTACACTGTCTCAAGCTTGCCTTCATGGCTGCAAAAGTACAGAGAAGAGAGTAGAGGAAACACTTCGAGCACACAAGTTTGTAAATTCAGTTTGAAACTTCAATTTTTTTTTTCTTTTGGTTCAAATTAAATGATCTCAAATTCTGGGTCGTTGCTTGAACAGGAGAATGCAGCTGTCAAAGACAAAAGTGAAAAGACAATGAAATTTTCTTCCGAATGCAACTTGAACTTGCGTCTCTGGGCAGCAAATCATGGACGGCCCAGAAAATCACCAAAAGAACACCAGTTCTGGGCGTCTCCAAGCAGCTATTTTGATTGTGAAATGAACGAAAGAGAGTCCAGTGCAGAGAGAAACGATCTAAAACCAGAGCTTTTATCAAACCCAAATTCGAGTCCAAACTCAGCCTCTTCAAGTGAAGTCGTCTTGGACGACGCTGGATATCTTGACCAGCTGATGGAGTTGAGTTCTGAGAACTTGAGAGTTCTCTGCAATGCATTAGAGAAGAGCGTTCCATGGCAAAAACACATAATTCTGGAATTGGCCACTGTAATTCTCCAACAGAGAGAGAAGAAAGAAGAAAGCTGGCTTTTTTTCTTGGGAGACGATTCAAAAGGGAAAGAGAGAGTGGCGAGAGAAGTGGCCAAGCTGGTTTTTGGGTCTCAAACCAGCTTCGTCTCGATGGGTGTGAGCAGTTTTCCAGATGGTAGAGGAGAATCAAAGAACAAAAGGAGGAGAGATGAAATGGGTACCAGCTTTCTTCAGAGATTCGGCGAAGCGATAGACGAGAATCCAAACAGAGTGTTTTTCATCGAAGATTTCGATCAGATTGATTACTTCTCTCAAAAGGGTATCAAGAAAGCCATAGAAAATGGAAGCTTAAGCCTGCCTGACTTGGAAAATTATCCTCTCAGAAACGCCATTGTCATTCTCAGTTGCGAAAGCTTCACTTTTGCGACTTGTAAAGGGCGTCAAAAAGCTTCTCAACTCGAAGGAGGAGGCAGCAATGGCGGTGAGTTGGGGGAGAACACAAGCTTATCAGTTTCGCTAGATCTAAACATCTCCATTGAAGGTGATGATGGCGAAGATCAAAAGTTGGATGACGAGATTCTCGAAGCTGTTGACGTGAAAATAGTATTTTGCAAGACCCAAAATTAGGATGTTGGAATTTTCTATTTCCTTCACTTTTTAGCCTCAGATGGAAAGGAAAACGGGGGAGGGAAAGAGGGGTGTTTCTATTTCAGGTACAAAACAAACAGACAGAAATACAGGTTTTAATGGAGGAATGGAGGGTTTGTATTCTCAAGTTGAACTTTTCTACGTACATTCCTTTTCAGAACTAGGGTTGAAATGATAGGTTACTACTAGTCTTGGGGATTCCAAGTTTCTTAAACGACAGTGACAAACTGTAGCTGATGACTCCAAACTTGAAAACTATGCTGCGTTCCAAGGCATCCCACATTCAAACAAAGTCTATAACTCTAAATAGATTTCTGTAGAAAGTACAAGTTGCTGTTGTTATCATGTAAAGATTGCCAGCCAGCAAATAGAATGTAAAGGACATGGAAGCCAATCTAAGATGAGAAGGAGAAGAAGCATCCATTGCTTTAATCATCCGAGATGCTCTTACTTTATGATCACAACGACAACTTTATATTAAAATAATCACTAATATCTCCATATTAAATCTACAATAAGATTGAACAGACACTGGTTTGGTATTTGGAGAACAAACTTCTCATTTATGCATTTGTCTGAATAGAATCAAACACACACACACACACACACACACACACACACACACACACACACACACTATCATCATTTGTGCTTTAATGGAAACAGAACCTGAAGGCAGTGTAGATGATAAAAGGATATAAGAACAGTAATCACAATAATCATCTATGGATAATCAATCACAAAGAGATGATTATTCTAAGAGTAGGTGGGTTTGGGGAAGAAGATACTGCAATCATCAGTTAGTTTTAGTGAATACATCTACAGATCTAATTGGAGTAATGGGTTATTACCCATCCCAATGAGCTAAAGCTTCAGAACGCAATCTAGGAATGATTGCAATGAGGAAAAAAGAAAAGCATAAAAACACACTTGTTTTAGTCTTTTGAGGGCAATAAATGAGCAAAAGTTTTCAAATTTCATATGCTTTCAAAAGGGTCAATACCTTCTTTTTATCTTTCCTGAGTTGTTTTTGTTCCTCTCCATGAAATACCTTCCATGCCTCTTTAGCTGTAGAGAGAGAGAGAGAACAACGGAGACATAGTTTCCACAGGTAGAGCTTTTGCAGTCTTTAGGAAAAGAAAGGAAACTACAGAATGAAAAAACAAGAGCCACCATCCCACTTAAAGCTATATATTCTTCATGTGTAGCCTGTTAGTGAATTTTGCATTAAAGTAAGAAATTCCTTGGATCTCTAAATGCCCAATAATCACTGAATTATTGATTACTCTCTCTCTATCTTTCTCCCTCCCCAATCAAGTTTCCTGGTCTAACCAGCCAGAGAGAGAGTAAAGGCAAAAGCTAATGACGATGACCAGTCAAAAAAGAGAAAGGACGGGGCATGAAAGTTAACGAGAATATTTGGATTTTTTTGATATTCCAAATGATGTTGCTTTCAATCATTGTTCAGTCCTCATCTTTCAACTACCTTTAGAGAGAAGCCTGAAGCCCAATTTTCAAGCCGAGCTCAGGCTTCACTAGGATGGCTCTCCTACTTTACTCTATCTACAACTTACTTTTACACTGAATCATGCTGGGTTTTTTCAATGCAAGGACATTCAATCTAAGGACTTCTGCCAAAAGCTACGTTTAATGTTTTGGATAAATATGTTTCATAATAATATTTCACTCTATGTAGGGTCTTACATCCTCCCTGCTCTTTTGTGGTTTAACATTGGATCATAAACTTTATCTATCAACGCCATTATGGAACATATTTCTTTCACAATACAAAGGCAGCATTCTTACATTGAAAAACAAGAAGAATCAAGCCACAGCTTCACATCTTCGAACTGACACGGCTCAAACTAGCTTCAATGGTTCCATGTGGTTCATCTGTTGGTAAGTATACGTCATCCTCAAACTACAAAACAAAACCCAAACAATCTCATCCGTAAAAGATTCCCTTACCCACTAAATCATTTGGGACATTAACTAAAAGAAGTTGCAAAAATGTGTAGTTGCATGATACACGAAAAAGTAAATTTTCTACTTTTGAGTTATTCACAATGTTTATTGAAATTCAAAGTAAATAAGTATCACCACAGTTCATTATGATACTGTTATTCAATACCCTATTTATTGTCACTCTACAAGGTTTGTGAAAAATGGGCAGGTATCATTTGTGAAGAATATGTTTATTGTTCAATACTTCTCCAAACTGATTAAACAACTAATGAAGAAGAAGTCATTAGTGGATTGTGTTGGTTATTTGACCAATGCGGAATGCATTACAACAAACAAAATAAGAAATGGGATTGGACATAAAATGGTCCACTTAAATTCAAGCTCAAAGCTCTCAGAAGAGCATGCAGATAAACAATAAGAGACCAACAATCAACTTAGAGAGACCATTATATCGTAAGTTGTTGGACTCAAGTGTTTTTCCCTTTATCTCTTCTTTGAAGAAACAAATCAGACAGCACCCTCGCAAGCAAAGAGAATTTACCTTCACAATATTCAAATTTTTCGCTGAAATGTTGACAGGTAAGAAATGGAGATTTGGCATTTTCAATTGCACTGTTGATATAATAGGAAACCTGGAAACATGAAAATCAAGGGATCTTCAAAACAACTAGGAAACAAATATCACCCTTAATTGACATAAACTTCATTAGCATATTAAGTTCATAGTAAATTTTGTTTCCTTGATTAACGTAGTGAACGACAAAATGAAGGAAATAAACAAAATATGATCATACTTCTTACATTAAGTAATTTCATTACTATGTATTCTTACTTATTTTTATTTTACCAAAATATTTAAGTAAACCACTCTTTGTATTTGAGCTTGCAAGGAACTAGTATTAATTTGTTTTACCATTAGGAGTATCAAATAGTAATATAGATAGATTATCTTAATAAAATAATTAATCCCTTTTCAAAGATCAATGGAACAAACTGCACAATTTTGAAATCAACTTATTTTAATTTCCATACACCACTCAAAATGTTTGTTCAAAAACATGAGCGGTATCTACATACTTTGTACATTTGAATTATAACTTTAAAAAAAAATGATCCTTTAAGATTTTGCGCAAGTAATGAAAACTTTTTGTTTCACATAAAGTTTTATGTTATGATTAAATGCATAATTATTTAATGAAGGAAACCAGTAATAATACACCGGTTTTGATTATTCGAATAATATCAAAAACTAAATTTTAGAAACAAGAGATTAATATTAATATAATTTCCAAATTATTTATTCCAGTATCTTATCTCTATGTATAAACTTTAGTAGGAAAACTTGATGAAGAAATACGTATCAGAAATAAATCAATAATGTTAAGACATGCATCCAATTTTTAATTTTTTATGATAAAAAAGTTGTGTCCATCAATGTCACAAACTTAATAATTACTTATTCATTGATTAATCTTATGTATCTCTGATGTACAGATAAAAAAATTATTTTTTAAATAAAGAAAGTTCTTTCTATAATCAACAAATCATAGAAATTTTTATCATGATGTAGATATAAATTAAATATGCTTGAGTAATTCTTAAGAAATTTAATAACTACTCAGTTAAACTTATCAAATCAGGCGCAGAAATACTAATGAACTGAAAGAATAATTAATTAAGAGAGAGAATGAGACCTAGTAAGCACAGTTCTGGCCATGTGATAAAGGGTGCTCTGAACAGATGGGCTGTACACTCCCTCTCTTGGAGGACCAAAAAATGTGTCGATCAGAACTTGTTTCACATTAGTATATGTTTTTGTAAAGTCAAGAGGAGATTCAGGGATGCTGGAGGGAGTTCCATATGCATATCTGCATTGAGTTACTCAAACATGGCCGATTATTTACAAGGTAATGTAGTAGAATGAAGGCTATACTCCCTTCGCAGTCAGTAAACTGTAGAAATTCATACCTCCAGGCAGCAGTGACCTCAGTAGCCAGTATTCTCTCTCGTGTTTCAGGAAGAGCGGTATACTTATCTCTAATGAAACCCTCAAAACCTGACTACTCATTCCATAGAGAAATCAATCAATATATCAAAACATGAGCTAACATCTACATGCAGTGCATAAGCATAATCTTGAGCAGTTGCACCAGAAAATGTGCGACACTAAAGCAGCAACCAACTTTGCTAATCCAATGCAAGATGGCTGCACCAAACATCTTGACATTGATCTCCATTTCAGAAAGAACAAAACTTGAGAATTGAATTACATGTATGCCTTAAAATGCAATAAAAGAACAATTGACAAATATCACCATATATATAATATACTATGAGGTACTGAGCAGATTATGATCATTCATATTTTGAAAATTAAGCTTACCTTTGTTGTCTTCATCAAAGCCAATCCTTCAATGCCAGATGTCACTTGCAATGCACCAGACTTCTTGAATATTACTTCAGTTGTATGGTTTTCAGATCTAAGCTTAAAACCTTTCATAGCAGTGAAAAAGTAAAAAGTTTATCATAAGCTAGAGATTTAAATATTACCAGACTAAAATTTATGATCAGGTACTTTGGCCTTTCAGTTATTATATACCAGTGATGTTGGTCTTTATTCACACTTAAACATTCAGATTTTTCCGATATTGATACAACTAACCATGTCTATGTGGTTCACCATTAATGTGGACACGCTCCCATGACTTTTCCACAATCTTTACTATGGCGGTAGTTACCTAAAAAATACATAACAGGTTTTAAAAGTTTCCAATTAAATCACAGAAGCATCAGTAATAATAATAAAGACAATAATTTGGATAGACATGTGAATGTGGAGAATGACAAATTATAAAACTTCCATCAACTAACAGGGGATTCTAGAGTCCTACATTCTGGTGCATATCTTTTTCTTTTTAATCAACAATGGTTTCAATCTCATTCAATTCCTTACTTTTAGCGACGCTGAGAAAAATCCGAACCGAATAGTACAGTGACTTAATGCTAAAGACATGTAAGAAAAAGACAGGTAAAGCTTACCTGTTGATAATAAGATGCGAAGTGCTTAGCAAGAATAATAGCAAAGTCCTCCACTGAAACTTTTTCCTCACATTCTTTTGCTTTAACATAAACCTAAACACAAGTCGGCCACAATGCAATGGCTATTCATGGTTAGTTAACCGCTAAACAAGATGTTGTGAACCTATTACAATGTGCAAGATCATAAAAAGTAAGAGATAAATTCTCATTAAAAAGTGTTCTTGAGAATTGACAAAGGCAAGGAAATAAGATATAAAAAACTAGGAACAAAAAATTCATCCCTGAAGTGATGTATCATCGAATGATATTCAACACAAACAGTGATGAAATTTGATTCCAAGTTTTTGCCCAGAATTAGTGATGTGTTTGTCCTTTGTAATAGCTCTCTTCCTACTCTAAATTGGTTGATTCATTGGTTACCATGGTTTAAAAGTTGAAAACTGAATCAACAAGACAACTGCATAAATCAGTCAGGAAAAAAACGACAACTACTCAAAAAAATGTTTTTTTTTTTTTTTACCAAGTTGATCAGAGTGGATGTGTGCTAAAAGTCAAAGCTAAGAAAAATAAATAGTTCAACGTATGCTTGTACACATGGAAAAAAGGGAGTGGAGAAGGAAAATCTCAATGGAATAGTGAGTGAAGTGATTACAGTGTTCTTCATAGTATCAGTGGCGACGATATCGGAATTATCATCGCAAACATAAGCGTCAAGGCAATCGGAGAGAAGGCTGATGCTGACGCTCCATTCAGAAACGAAATGGATTCCGTCTTTCGACCTCCAAACCCTGGCGACCCTAACTCTATCCTTACCATGCTTCTGTTCAAAGCTCAAGCCGTCTAAAAGCACCGCGCCCTTGATTTCCATTTCCAAGTGAGCTCTGAAGAAATCGAATAAACATTTCGCGATTAAGAACAGTGGAGAAAAATCAATAAGAGAAGAATTTGAAGGGAAGAATAAACGCCAGGTAGAACCTTGGTGGAGTAATGTGGCGTCTTTCGACGAGAGCGTCAAAGAGAGAGAAAGAGAGAGAGAGAGAGAGTCGCGTGTGTCTCACTCTCTTTCGAAGCGTTTGTAAAAAGATAATAAAATGTTTTACTAATATTCACTTCGACCCTCAAACTATGTATATTTAACAAAAAAACCCCAAATCATTTCTTTATCCACTTTTCTCCCAATATTAAAAACTTAACAAATCAACCATGACGAAAAACTATTCTTAATGAAAGGACCACCCATCATATTTAAGTGAGATCGCGAGTACCACCCCACATCGACCCCCTCACAGATAGGTGCCAACTTCTCGCTTAGTGCAATACGAGAACGAGAGGTGGAGACCCTGCAATCGATCGACGGTGGACGGTGGACGGTGGACGGTGGGGGGGACTGCCATGTTTGTGCAAAAAATGCAGTCTCGAGATGAATTTGTTGTAATACTTCAAGGGTGAAAGTGTTGAAGAGAAAGAGTGTAGGTTCTCATTTCTTAAATACTCGTTCAAAGTGAATATTTCCCTAAATATTGTCACAGGCGGAGGCGCTAACATCTTGTCAGAAAAATATATAAAGCTGAAATCTTGGACGTTGAGTTAATAAACTGAAATCCAAAATCCGATCCGAACCCACAGTTTTCACGCTTACGATCAGACTTTCAGCGCTCAAATCCAAAATCTTTTGCAGTCATCCAGCCCCCCCTGCTGATCATACTCGCGCATCTCTGCGGATTTTGTTCTGGTGAAGAAGAAAAGCAAGGGGTCTAAGAAGATGAAGAGGGTCTTCGGAGTTAAGAAAGATAAAGAGCCTCCACCCACTATTCAAGACGCTTCTGATCGGGTTGGTTGCTCTCTCTTCCACATCCTGACTTTTTTTTTTTTTTTTTCCATTTTTTTTGGTTGATTTACAGTCTCTTTTCTAATTCATCGTTTTGGTTTCTGTTCGTCTTTTTTTTTTTTTAGCGTAAAATCCATTTTTTTTTACCAGAAAAACTACGGAAAATGTGCTAGCTCTATAAAAACTTTTAGATTCATGGCTGAAAAGTTGAACTTCAATCGACCATAGTTAGTTTGATCCTGAGACACGTAGGTTGTCAAGTTTGTATTTTGGGGGAAGTAAGAGTGGCTTCTTAGGAACTCTCATTTTCTCCTAGTACTTGATTAATCATGGTAAGTTAATCACTTTTGCGGAATGTGAAATCTACTTTTCCAATTCATAATAAGCATTGTTGTTATTCAAAAACTGAATCCAGGAGGCTAATTCCTTATCTCTACGCGGTCATTAGAAGTTGAACGAGTTTTGCTTATGAGATTTTGCTTTGATTCTTTGAATGAGATTATCTTATGTCCATGTTACATAAAATTTCGTGTGTTCTTGTGTTTGGGTCAGCTACATCTTGATTGTTTTCCTGTTGATTCAACTCAATAAATTTATTAGATTAACAAAAGAGGCGACACAGCTGATGAGAAGATAAGAAAGCTCGATGCTGAACTTAATAGGTATAAGGAACAGCTCAAGAAGACCAGACCTGGTCCTGCTCAAGAAGCCATCAAAGCTCGTGCCATGAGGGTTCTAAAGCAAAAGCGCATGTAAGTGCCTCATTCTCCTTGTTGCATGTCTCCAGACCAGTATGAAGAAGAAGTTCAAGCAGTGTTGTTAGCGGGCTTTGAGGTTCCCATGAAAGTCTTGGGTTGTAGCTATTTATACTCCAGCATTCTGAATTATGGAAATTTGAGTGAGATAATTTCATATTTAATAAGTATAAAGTTGCTCAATTAAGGTGTCTAGCTATTTGGTTGATCAAAAGCAGCCATAGAAGCAGAATTTTTAGAGTTCAAAAGATTAGAATTTACAAAAAGTTCTAGAATAAATCACATCACTAAAAATGATTGGTAAATAACGAATTGAAAAGTTGTTTGGCAGTTTGAGATGGTCTGGGGTGTGGAGACTCTCTCCATTGATTGTCAATTCACCCCTAGATTTGTTTTTATTTAAGCCTGATACCAAAAATCCCATTCATTGCGGTGCAGAATTGATGATTTAAGAACTGGTGAGTATTGACCATTCTTATGGTTGTGGATTGTTCGCCTCTTTAAAGTCATTTATGCTTCTCTTCCCTAAATTCGCTATTCGCTTTTCATTTTCGTAATGGCTGTATGTATGTACAAATTGATTGAACACCCTTCTTATGGCCGTGATTTATTCCTCATTTTATGCATCCGGACAGGTACGAAGGACAGCGTGATATGCTGTACAATCAGACTTTCAACCTTGATCAAGTTGCTTTTGCGTCAGAGGGCATAAAAGATGCTCAACAAACAGTATGTCTTTTGGATTGCTGGTGTTTGATTTGGTATTTATTTTTTAAAGAAAATGAGACACACCTCTTCTGTTAGATTAATTTCTTTTGTTCTTCATAGATGTCAGCACTGAAATCTGCTAACAAGGAGCTGAAAGGGATGATGAAAACAGTGAAGCTTCAAGATATAGACGTGGGTAAACTTTTAAATTTCATTTTCTCAGGAATTATGATAATAATGTTTCCTCATTGATGTGGTGTTTAGAACTTGCAAGATGAAATGCTGGACCTAATGGATGTGAGCAATGAAATCCAAGAGACTCTTGGTAGGAGCTATAGCGTTCCTGATGATATCGATGAAGATGAACTTCTGGGTGGTAAGTTTTGTGGCCGCAGAGTGGAAGGGAGACTTTTGGATTCAGTGTTTAAAATACGTTGTTTTTACAAACTTGATATGCAGAGCTTGATGCTTTAGAAGCCGATATGGGATTTGAAACGGAAGGCGATGGCGTGCCATCTTATCTACAGCCAGACAAGGAATCAGATTTGGATTCAGAGCTAAGCTTGCCCTCAGCCCCAACAGGACACGCTGCAGCTGGCAGGACACAGGTACGCCTCGAACATAATCATCTCTTCTGAGACATGTCATGTTTTATGTCTCTTGAAAGGAGGAGTATATATGTTGAAAATGATGCTTTGTTTTCAGGCAGAGGAAGAAGTGGGATTACCTGCAGTTCCAAGGGCATCCCTTCGTGGGTAGAAGAAAGACATTGATGAGCTTTGCACTTGAATATAACTCTATATATGTACAAGTCTGTCTCTCAGTGTGTATTTGTTCATGTTTAATACCAAAAGTGGCTTTGGCTTCTTCGTTCCACCCCCCAAACCTCGATCTTTTTCCGGATACAGTCCTGCGAATAATGTTGGATGATAACAATTATACACACAAAACCATCCAACTTTTAAGTGAAGGATAGGCGAGTTGAAATTTATTATTTTTTCCAGTTCTGCTCGTTGATTATTCTCCCCTGCAATTATTATGCAATCAATGTAATTTTGATTATCCTCCATTTTCATAATCTGCTCAATCAATGTCATTCTAGCCGTTGCACTGAGAACCAACCCCTCTCTCTCTCTCTCAAGATAGATAAAAAGCAGTCTTTTTGTTCCTCGGAAGATGAAGTGTAATCATTTGGTTCCGATTGTCTGGGGGAATTTCAGCAGAAATGAAGGGGGTGAAGGGGAAGTTGTTGAAGACGATCAAATCGATCAAATCCATTACCCATCTGAAACAGGACCGGATTCTTCGGCCATTTTCTTCAGATAGGTACACCTATTCTTGGTCAAGCGATCCAAGTCTCAAAGACACGGCCAAAGAAGAGTCAACTGCTGAGCTCGAACAGGATGCTATAGACGTTTCAGAGCTAATGAGAGACCTCCCAGATGAATCAATGGAAGCCCACCACCGAGAAAACGACAAAGAGAACAATGGTTTACAGACACTGAAACAAAGATTTCAATTGAAGACCATTTCAGAGATTGATGAAGACGGAGAATCTCCGTTATCGGAGATTGATATCTCATCATTCAGACGGCCGGAAATAAACTCCGGCAGCCTATTCGACCCGAAACTGCTGGCTGCGTTTCAGCAAGCTGTAACGGACTATATCAGAATGAACGACGAAGAAAGAAAATGGGCAATGCGGGAAGACAATCTTAATAAGAACGAAGACGAACAGCCATTAAAATCTCGCAGAATTGAATCAGAAAAAGAAAACCCACTTTTAGTTTTTCCGGAGAAGTGTCCAGCAGGAGGATCGAGCTCGGTGATTCTCTATACAACTTCTCTCCGAGGAGTCAGGAAGACGTTCGAGGACTGTAACAGCATCAGAATTGTTTTAGAGAGCTTCAAAGTTCTGTTTTTTGAGAGAGACGTTTCGATACACAGAACGTTTAAGGAAGAGTTATGGCAAACTCTGGGCGGAAAGTTTCTCCCTCCCAAGCTTTTCATCAATGGCAGATTCATTGGTGGAGCAGAAGAAGTTCAGAATCTCCATGAGCAAGGAAAGCTCAAACCTCTGTTTCAAGGCCTTCCGATGGATGTCTCTAATGGCCGCCCTTGTGCAGGATGCGGAGGGATAAGATTTGTGCTCTGTTTCAGCTGCACTGGAAGCCATAAACTTTCCACCATCGACGGAAAAACTTCAAAGGAATGTCCTGATTGTAATGAAAATGGGCTGATTTTATGTTCTTGCTGCTGCTAATAACAACAAACTTCCAGGCTCCAGCATCAAAATTGTAAATTTAATGAAACTCAAATAAACAAGAATATAATACGAATTAACTCTTCATTTGAACGAATGATTCAAATCAAATAAGAGTGAGTTTCAGATCACTACAAATCTAACTTTTTTCTTCGACATAATCTCCATTTTCATGTGCTTGTTGATACAAGTTCTCTTCCACAGGCTTAGTCAAGAGGGTATGGTGAAACTCGATTTGAAGCCGGCGATGGATGAATGTTGATTCTGACACGCCTTTTTTAACATCTGCCTCTGCTTCACGGATTGGAATTGCAGCCAAGAAGCTTTTGATGTATTCCTTGCATGACTCTTTGCCCCTACACACAATCTCCTCTTCCACTTCAATATTTTCTGCCTTATCCACTCGATCACTCTCCGAGCTGCTCTCTTTTGCCTTGTCGACACAAGCTTTTTCATTCGATGCTTCTGTCGAATTTGATAGTTTTCTGATGGTCGTGTCCTTGTCGAATTTAAGGATGTAGGCTTCGTTACATCCCTCAAAAAGCCGCTCTCCCAAAGTGTCAATTATGTAATAAGCCTCATTTTCAACTTTCAAAATGAAGAAATGGTCATTCCAGCTTACAATGTAAATCAAAGGGTCACCGTTGCTGAGGTCGTTCTGTACCAATCGAGCAATCTCGTCCCAAATGCTATCAAATGACATGGCCCCTTGAAAAAAATCACTACCCCCCACTTCGAGTGCTTCAAAGTTGAAAAACCCAACAAATGAGTTGTCAGACATGACATTTAAAGGTCGAATCTTAGCTTGTAAGATCGTATCGATATCAAAGTGTTTATCAGGAAATTGCTTGATGTAATCCTCATTCTCGCATAGATTCCTCCATTCGGATGATCCTTCCCGAATCAAGCTGTCCAATTCAGACTTGTTTGGCATCAGATTCCGATTTGATTGCAGCCAATCTGCAATAACGACAACTAGTGCTGTGCAAGCACTTTCGCCTGCAGCTCGTTCATTCCTCTGATCAATGGAAGCAAAGAAGATTTTAATCCGGAGCTCTAAGTGGCCATCACGGCTCGTTACCTCCTTTTCCTCCCAACTTCCAACTGAAAAATTGTCCTCCCCAAACATAGATATGTTTTGCTGTTATCACAGAAAGACCATCATTCCTTTTAATAGTCAGAATTCAGAACATGTAATACTAATTACTGATGTTATCTTTTAACCAGACATTTGCAGTATTTTGTTAATGAAATAGCATATAAGTAAATTTTCTAAGCAAAGTCACTGATTATGCATAAGAACCATATAGATGATAGTACAGCAAAAAAGAAAACATACCCCGAAATTCGACCCCTCGAAGGAGCTCAGCTGCCTGCGATAATAATCAATATCATCCCCACCCTCTTCGCCGATTTTATTGAGAAGAGGCTCCCCCTTGTTTTTAGTAGATTTTTTAAAGCTCAGTTTTCTCCAAGATAAGATTTTGCGGTTTGAATTCTGCGGCATGAGATGATCAGGAAACAACCCGGTTGAATTCTCAACATTCCCATAATATTTACATTGCTCGTCTTTATCATAGATCAGCGTGGTAGACAACGACGGTTGCCTTGACAAGTTAGCACATGCCAGCGTTTCATAATTAAATGGATGAATTGAGTTAGAAAATTCCATATTTCCCTCTGATTCCTCCTCTGCAGAATCGTTGGGAAAGTCGATGTCGAATTGATAGCCACGAGAAGTTTGGTCAGTTTTTCTGCCCTCTTCTTTAGAGTGCCCTTCTTTTGGACTTCCTCCTGACACACAATTTCTGAATATCTTCACTCTTTTAAGGCCTTCCTTGAGAGAGAACTCGTCTTTTTCCTTCAAGAGACTTACTGATGAAAGAGGTGAGTGAGTCACTGGCACGATCGACTTAGGTGGTGTCTTTGAGAGATTTTGAGCAGTTCTTAGTTCCACCATGCTCAAACATAACTAGTTTGTCAATAACAGCATTCAATCAAAATTAAAACATATTCAATGAACGCTCAGAGGAAAAAACTCAGAACAAAAAGACAGTTTTTTCTAAATAAAATGAACTTACATAAAGAGAGGGGCTGAACAAGGATCGTACACCACGGAATTTGAGAGGAAGTTTTATTTGGATTTCATTTCCATCAGCTGCAGAAGCATATTCCGAAAGGTTCAAAGATGCGCTTCCAATAACCACTCTGTCTCTTGGCCACTGTTTGTTAAATTTTCTCAAAAGATACAATAAGATTCAGTGCAAAGGCTATAAACAAATTATGCTCAAAGAGAGAAACTTTCGAAGTCTTGGATATCCTCTCGATTGCTTTTATAAGTTATAAAAAGAATGTAGCCATGTATGTATATGGGCAAGGTGAGTATGAGCATGCGTAGACATGTTGATATGTATAGGTATGTGTGCGCGTGTGTGTATGCCTACATATACAGGTAGAGAGAGAATGATGGATGGATGAGAGAGAAAAGGGTGACCCCAGTTGAAGGAATACAAATTCAACACGAAAAAGATTGCTTTCTTCCTTGCACCAAATTCTGTCATCTTGGAAACCTCCTCTTGTGACAGAAAATGATTCCCCAAAACTATTCCACGATGGTTTAATTCACAAATTCCAAAAATAAATAATGAAATATAATGGATAGAAGTAAAAAGTAAGGAAATAAAATGACTAACTTTTTGTAACACAGTAAATAAAATCTCCCATGGTTTGGAGGAGCCATCCTTCGCTGAAGATAGATTGCAGAAACTCCTAAATTCTTCGTTCCACTCCACGGTTGAACCGTCACTGCTTAAATCGGCTTCAATGGTGGAATTGGAGCGTATCAAAGGGCGTAAAACCATAACCTTTTGACCCTTCCATGTCACCTCAACCAGTAATCCTCCTCTTCCCTTCGCTGCTAAATTTTCCAAACCTTCTAAACGTTGAAGAAGAATAAATATCTCAAATTTCTTCAACGACGAGGATGGCCAAGAAGGCCACCTCCTCAACTTCGCCATGGGATGGATGACCAAGAAGGGGAAGAAGAAAAGAGACGATCTGAAAACAGAGGTATTTGCAGATGGGTATCCTGAATTTGTATTGGAAGGAGGCGTGAGGTCAATGATGATCTTCTTCGCAGAAATTTAAGCAGTTGACCAAGTGGGTATTCAGGAATTGGATGAAGAAGAAGACGAGCTACAGCAGAAATACAAAACTGGAATTGACGCTGAAAAAAAGGACGTTATTTTGGGATTGGTGTGGAGGGGATTTAAGCAGAGCACAACAAGATATGCAGCTGGAATTGGAAGTGCCGTCTTTGAAAAGGACACGCTAATTTAAAAAAATAGAAGACGACTTGTCTTCAAAAACAAGACAAAGATCCAGAGAGACACAGAGATTGGCTGGATTTGGATATAGTTTTTGACAGATTCTAACAATTCTAATCAAGTATAAAATACCATTTTTGTTTAAAACAAAGAAAATAGATCCTGGGTGAAAATGTATCAAGTATAAAAACAAAAATACGTAGGAAGAGATTATCCAAATTCCAAATTTGGCTTATGTTCATACCTGGAATTGAACAAACCAAACACAAAATCTAAAAAGTAATTAAGATTTGTTGTAATTGGGAAGTGAAGCATGCCACAATCTCGATTAAGACAAGGACTTGTACAAATAAAGAATGAAATGGGAAAGTGGGAGGGGGCTGTTTTGTGGTTGAAAGCAACCAATTATATACAAAATAATATGCAATTTGACAAATTAATAATGTTTTAGCCTCGTTTAATTAACTAAGCATATAATGTAAAGTCAAAGAAGCTATGCACCTATTTCATACAAATTTCATCCGACCAAAGAGTATACTCTAATTCGAACAAATAACACAAGCTTTCCATTTCCACCGTGATTAATGTTGTTCAATTAACGAGAAAGATCTATCCCACTAACATTATCATAATTATGAGTTTCTTTCTTCAATCCAAACGCAATATAAGCTAAGGGATGGTCTTACAAAATTGGATCTTCGACGATATTATCATTCGGCTCACTTTGAGGATTCTGACTTGAACCCAGCAAGTAAGCCATAGAAGCCTCAATCCTCCTTACCAGACTTGTGCTCGTTGATGAAAGTGCCGACCAATTTGAACCAGCGCATAAGATTTCGATGATCTTTCACATACAGCCATGCTCGGAGAAACTGAAATAGACTTTCATTCACGCCTCGCTCTTCTATGTAATTGTGAAATCCATCCCTCATTTTTTCATCTAAATCTCTGTATATTGGCATAGCATTAGTAAGAACTTAGACATGCGTGACAAAACTATTATTGTAGAATATTTCATCACAAGAGTCCAACACATATCAACAAATCAATCTATACACCAATCAGCAAAAATAGAGTGAACAAAAAAGTACAAGTCCAGGGCCTTCGCAGTCAAAACAGAGATTTTGGTTGAAGATTTATAATGTTTGATTTTTTGTCTCTCTCCCTATAATTTACTTAGCTATCTAATTTTCTAATCTTCTAGCAGATCCATTCCCGTTTGTCCTAAAAGAATCCCAACATATTTACTCATCGTGACATGAAGCCTATAGTGTAAATGCTACATCCCTGCTCCCAACTCACTCAGTCTAAAATCGAAAGTATAGGATAGTTGAGAGCTAAGTTCTGCATTACATTTATTGCCAACAGATGATGAACAAAGTCCTCTCAACGTGCATCTAGTATCGAATTTCGGAATTCATTATACATCCAACAATAAATGAATGATCCACCTGAAGAGGGTGATGACTTAGAACGTCTCTTTTGACCCTCTATTGAACCCTATTCCTCTTATCTCTAGAACGTCTCTTTCCCTTAGTTACATGATATCTAATCAATTCTATAGTAGGAAAAAGTAGCTCGAGAGCAGAACAAAAGTTTATTTTGTAATATTGATTTTTCAGGGTCCAAAGTTGACAATCTCTCAGGAAAAAAAAAAAACTTACTCAAAAGAAGGGCCAGTGTAACCAGACGGAAGGAGGATGATTCCAGAGGATTCTTCCTTAGGCCTCATGGAAACAGAATGAATCCCCAGAGCGTCAGGATACAATCCACAGAGAAAATGCAAAGAGTGACTTTGGGTGGGCTTCGACACATCCACGTGAAGAAACAACTGGTTAATATCATCATCAGCGTCTTCCCCACCAGCGCCGCCGGCGACGAAATTAGCCATTCGCATGACGGAAATGCGGATTTCTTCATCTCCATAGCTCCGATTGAGCACAGGACCATTACCATCCAGAGCGCCTTTGATAATAGAAAACGGAGAAGGAGGACTCACCTTCTGCGCTCAAAATAAAAAAGAAGTCAGCGGATTAGGAGGGAGAGGGAGATGGGGAAAGAGAGAGATTACAGGGGGAGGAGTCATTTTGGAGACTTCGAGATAGTGATCTTTGAGGGAGCGGAGGAGCATGGAATCAACGGCAGAAGAGACAGAAGAAGAGGAGCGGCGACAGAGCAGAAACCAGGGGCGGTTAAGCCGGAGAAGATCCCTCCGCCACATAGCGCTGTCAGTCGATTGAAGGAGTTGGGGTGAAGTAGAAATGGGGTTTTGTTCGTGAGCGTAGGCAGCCCAACCAAGAAGCCCTTTTAACCCAAATGGTTGTCGTAAGGCCTCGGTTACTAAAACACACACCAAAATGCCGATCAGACCTCTCCTCTGTCAAAAACCATTTTCAGAAGGAATCGGATGTCTGCTTCGTCAAGTGACAACAATGGAGATACTTTTGATTAGACCTAGTTTCGCAATCTCTGCGGGCGAAGCAACATCGTCGTCAAGGATGTGAACAGAAGTTATCCCGCCCCAGAAGGGAAGCTAATCAAACTCCCACCAAAACCAATCCTTAGACAAAGGAATAGTCTCACTCTTAAGAAAACCTTCGATCTCTCTGCTATATAATGTAACCATTTCCTTCATTTTCTTCTCTAAGATTATCCCTGTCCCTTTCAAACAAAGCAATAGAGTAATGGCAATGGCGAGGAGATCTGCAATTCCTTCCATTCATCTCGCCCGCTCCAAGTATCGAGATTTCGACCCCAAATACGAGTGGAAGGAAGAAGACCAAGCTTATTTCTTGATTCTTCATCTTCCCGGTTGCTCTTTCTTGTGTTTGTTGCGAACATTAATCATTCAGGATGTTTTTTGAACGTTGCGTTTTGATGGAAATTTGTAGGTTTCTTGAAGGAGCAAGTCAGAATCACGTACGTGCATTCTTCCCAGACGATCAGGGTTCATGGAGAGAGACCTATTGAGAATTCCATATGGAGCAGATTCGATAAACCGTTTCTGCTTCCACCCAACTGTCTTTCTGATAAAATCTATGGTAGTTTCCAACATGGATTTCTCACTATCACAATTCCCAAGCAGACTCTCCCCATTAAACCCCAGCTCATACCAACCTCGCCTTTCCCGGAAAATGAACGCCAGACGTCAGAAGATGAAGATCAAAAGCGTCAAAAGGAGGCTACTTCTTCCTCGCCATTGGAAGATAATTTACGTGAGCACAGGCCAGAAGTGGGTCGTGCAGAAGAAAGGAGCGATAAAACTGAACCAGAGGTTTCCGGGAAAATAGCAGAGAAACAAATGGAAAGCAGTGAAAAGGTCGACAGCGACGCCGAGCAGAATCCAGAAAAAGAAGTGAAAAGGAAAGAGAGTTTATCTGATGCCGATGAGTCCCACCAGCTCAAGACCGCAAAGGAGGAAAATGAAAGCCCAGAAAAGCAAAATATCACGGAAAGGATTCCGCCGGAAATCACAGAAAAAGGTGACTCTGACTCTGCTGTACATAAATGTCTTGTATGTTGTTAAAAACCATATTTTTTTTTGTCTGCGCGAAAAGGGAAGGAGAAGGAGGAGAGAAACTCAGAGGACAACGGGAAGGCCGGCAAACAAAAATTGAAGATTCTTTCCAAGAGGTTGGAGGAAGACGACGATGGAGACAACAAACAGATGCTGATAAACATGGGAGCTGCACTTGTCATCCTCCTCGCAATCGGAGCTTACACTGCCTTCAACTTTTCATCCTTTCCCAAATCCAGAAACTAGTTCCATATACTTTGTAAATCTCAGAGCTGTAACAAAATCAGTTTATATAACAAAAAGCTATCCTTTGGATAGAGAGAATTTGGGCAAGCAAGAGAGAAATGCTCTGAAGCAGCCTCAAGAATATTGGCTTCTTTACAAAAAATAAAAATGAAAAAGGAATCAAGTCAATTTTATCATCCCTGCAGAGGGTGCATTTCCATTTGTACAGCTCCACTCTCCCTTAGATTTCCATACTTCTCCGCTTCTCTCGCTATCTGAATATCGCTACGCCCGTAATACTGGCAAAGACATTTAACGACAAAGCGAGGTAGCAATGCTGCCACGACCATAGAAATCAAGCAGAGCCAGAACAAGGCTGTGCCAGCAATATGAAAGATAGCCCTGTCAAAGTCACAAACACAACTGATCAATTTCAGTTTCAAATATAGGCCAAAGCAAAAAAAAGGTACGACCAACTATGTGAGATCCTACCAGTATCCGAAAAACGTAGGAATGGCATCGATGATCATGACACAAATGAAAGTGGCAGCTGTCGATCCCCAAATTGCAGCATGAGTAATCCAAGTCCACCTAACAACATCCATGGCTAAGTGTAAGTTGACCACTATAACGATGCCAATTGTCCAAAGATCTCCTATGCTCGCCACGTCAATGGTGCTACCCCAATATGCAAACAACGGGATGAAGAAAATCGCAATGCTTTGCCAGACCGTGTCGATCATAGTTAACCAAAACAATTTTGAGTTGTAGCTCTCTTGTCGATGCCCGGCCCCGTAAAGTGGCGGGTACTTCAGAAGAGTCTTTTGGCTCAGGTCCTTGTCAAGAATCCCAACAATAATTGTAGGAAGAGAAGTGTAGATTATAGAATATAGCATACTGCTCCATTCGTTAATCGCGGTCGTCAGAGAGAAACTAGTAAATAATACATACCTGCAAAAAATGTGACAACAATTACAACTCTTCACAACTAATGCACAATCAGAACTTATGTTTATAGATAAATATCATGAGCAAAGTACTCACCAAAACAAAAGAAGAACAAAAACTGCATTTCTGTAAAAATTGTACAAAATCATGTAGGCCATCCGTTGATAATTCCAATGGCCATGGACCAATAGTAGAGGAACCAAGAATCTAAACTGCCCCATCGCAAAATCTGATGCCATTACGGCTTGTCGACCCTCTTGCCCACTGATGCCAACCCCGACATCAGCCATTTGGATCATCGAAACATCATTAGCGCCTGCAATTAACGATCAAGCAGCAGCTTCTTCAATCGGCCAAATACATCATCATACAAATGAATTCATCGAACAAGTTACAACTGAAGTTAAGAACAGAGATGGGTAACTACCATCACCAATAGCGAGTGTCATGTCAGAAGTTCGCTTCTTGACTAGTGCCACAATGCCAGCTTTTTGCAGAGGAGCTACTCGACAGCATAGCACTACTGAGCAATGACTAGCCAATTGGAATAGCTGGAAAATACAATTGAAGATAGTTAGATATCACTAAATAAAAATAAGAGGGCACCCTTTGGATAAGAAGTACTGAACTCTAACCTGTTCCTCAAGTTCACTATCCAAAATATAAACCAGGCTTGTACCATCTATGATCAAAGCCACTGTAGTTGCAGAGGCTCCAAATCTTTCACCAGACTCATTTTTGACATCTGGCATGGCCAATAGCTTCTTGGACATAACAATAGCATCATCTAAACTCCTTCTACACGATTCTTTCGAATTGCTGTTGATGATAATTTGAGTCATCCTGCTTGTTAGGAGTTTTGAAGAGTAGCCAATTGATATTGCCGTTTCTTGCTTATCTCCGGTCAAAACCCAGACTTTAATTCCAGCCATTCTCAACGACTCTATGGCCTCTGGTACGCCTTTTTGCAGCTTATCCTCAATGCCAGACGCTCCCAGTATGGTGATACTTTTCTCGACCGAGCTAGCCACCTTGCGAAGCAACCCACCCCTGCCCATTAAAGCAGTGCTTGCTTCTTCAAATGCAGTGTGCCATTGCTCGAATTCTGTGCTGCTCAGTTCCTTCATTCCCACAACTAATGTTCTCAAACCGAGAGATGAGTATGAGTGAAGATGGGCATCGGTTGCACTTATAATTTCCCGGTTCGAAGATTTATCTATCACTTTGAACATAGTGGTGTCGGCGCCTTTTACAAAGACCTTAAAGGTATTGTCGGGGCAACCCAGAATGACAGACATTCGCTTCCTGTCACTGTCAAATTCATGCAAACCCAAAACATTGAACCTGCATGCAACATACGAAAGTAAAACTCAAATTCTTTTTTTCAATCCAACAAATTCGATCCTTCTAACTTTGATAGTAATCCATCTTTTTCACTTAAATTGACAATGATAAGAGTAATTGAGAAGATGTACATAAAATAGTTGACTATACAATCTGAAATTACCTCATGTTTTGACCTTGGATATTAATTACTATGTGGCCGGAAGTTCGTTCTATAAGCATAAAACCATAGGCGGCTGCCGCATAAGCCAAGGCCTGTTCATCGGGAGACTCTCCTTGGTAGTTGATTGACTTCACGGAGGAATCAGAAGTCTCTGTAATGAGTGGAACTATGGTATTGCATGCAGCCAATGCAAGGAAAAAATCATGAATATGCTCTCTTTCCTTTGTGTTCTTTCCACTTTTCAACAACTGTAAAAGCTCTGGATCAACCTTCACCCTCGTTATCGGCAGTAGAACCTTTCCATCAACTATAAGAACAAAAATTTATTTTAGAAGGCATATTAAAATAAAACACTCTAATTCATTATTTTAAGGAAAGACTGACTCTACCTCGAACTAAGTTGTCGATGAAGTCATGGGAACTGGGATCGATGCCTCCGCCTCCTCTGTAATCTACTCCCCAAATGCTTGCACTTTGAAATTCCATCTTGTTCTCAGTTAGAGTACCAGTTTTGTCTGAAAAAACATATCCAATTTGTCCTAAATCTTCATTAATATTCAGTGCCCGGCATTGAAATGTTGAATTAGAAGCTTCATCGTACATCTCCGAATCATTGATCATGAAATATGCCTGACCGACCCGGACAAGCTCCATAGAAATGTACAAGGAAATGGGAATCATAATCTGGAAAACTATGACGCTCATGAGGAATGCGAACAATGTCTCTAATCCCCATCCATAAAAGTTATAACTTTTGGGCGTTCCCTCCGAAAAATCCTCCTTTCGAAAGTATGGCAGTGTGTCCAAATCATCTCCCTTTCTCACGAACCAAACAGCAGCACAAACAGAGACAACCACACACAATATGATGAGAAAAAACGAGAGCAGGATGATTTCGAAGTTCATACGAGTCTCGAGCCGACTCCTCTTAGAAGGAGCTCCAGAGCTGTTGAGCATAGCTTTGGTCTCACGGCCACAATAGACAGCAACGCCGAGTGCCCAACTTGTGTTCTTGATTTCACATCCTCGCAGGACGATGTTTGAAGGTCCCAGGGAAATTCTCCTTCCATCAATTTCCAAGTTAGCCTGAAACCCATAGATGTTCCTGTTTGGCTTCTCACATTTTATCAACCCACTAATCTTCTCCTTCTCAGGAATCATCCACAAAGTCTCTTGCTTTGCATATCTCGTCTTTAAATTCGATTCTCCATCCAAATTGATAGTCTGCACGTATGATACTCCGGTAGGATCACTGGTAGAGATTAAAACCATATCGCAAGGAATCGTTTCGTTTGCGTAAAGTTTGATGATTTCGCCAACTTGAATATCCCTCCATTTCTTGGGTTGAAACTGATCGTTAATCAAAACAGAAGCTAAACGATTATTCTCTATTCGATCCGATCGGTGTCTCCTCCAATCCTCAAAACCATCCTTAACTGCTGTAACTAGAAGAACAAAGGCCAGTGGAAGAATGGAGACTCCCCGACCGAAAACGGCAAGCTGAGGGAGCTGATTAAGCACCGCAATAACGAGAAAATATATGTAGGCAATTCTATGAAACTGTTCAAAAAGATTTCTGGGCAAGAAAGTTATCAAAGAATACTTGGCAGTGCGAATTGAATTGCTAGCTAAGTTAAACCTTTCATTTGTTTTTCCAGGATCATTTATATAAACCAGTCTAGCATCTTCATCGTTGATCTCCTTCTGGGAGATGCTAAGAGCTTCAGATTCAGCCCGCCTCGATCCGAAACGCACTGGCTTCGTTCCCAACTCGCCAAAACTCACTTCCCGTATTGAATTGCCGCCGGACGTCCTTGACTGTAACGACGAGACGCTTTTAAGAGAGGAAGAATGGTGAGTTGGTTCAACATTTGAAAAGCCGTCGACTGGATTTCTAGAATCCATGCCGGAAAAGGAACCGGAGTTTCCAGAATTGGGTCTTAGTAAATCGTGATATGTAGGTAGGGGAGAAGGGTCTAGGGTGCTTGGAGTTCTTGGGGACGGAATCAAAAGTGGTCGTTTCGAGGTCATGATCTGAGGAGTTAGAAACCTCTTGAACGGCCCAGATCAACTTCCAACAATTTCATAAAAACAACCCGGCAACAAAATTTACAGAAGAAGAAGAAGAAGAGTCTCGACCAGGACAGTCGTGGGCAAAGGAAGGACAACTTGGGCTCGCTTCCGAGTCTGCTAAACTATAAATTCAGGATAAAAAGTGACTGGTTTGTCCACCGAAGCTCTGTCAATAGATAGAGAAGGAAAGAACAAAAGGGAAAGACCCCCGGGTCGGGAGCTGGTTTCGCGATGCTCTTATGGGGCAATGGGCGTAGAGGAAACGTGTAGGAGATGGAGATGAAAATGGAGGAGAGAGGGGCGTACAATTGTGAGAAGTCAAACCCATTCTAGAGGGAGAGAGCGGACATAGCAAGAAATGAAAAGAAATAGGGGGAAGAGTCGTATAGAGTGGCGACAGCAAAACGAGTCATCCCGATCCATTCAACAAAAAGCCATTGACAATTCACAAAATTCTTGAGTCAGACGTCCCTGATTCCAAATTCAATGCAGGCTGGGAGACGATGGGGGGGGTGGTTCGTGATTTTCCTCCATTCTCTAGAACCTCTGTTTCTCCATGGATAATCATAGTTTGGTGCCTGGTCAGGTGTCTTAAGTTGAACAAAAAGATTTAATCTTATTCACTTGTTTGGCGACAAGATGGCACGATGACAACAGAAATAACTACTGAAAATTAAAGAAGAAGGGGGGATTTGATCGCTGTCTAATCTTCACTTGAAGGTAAATTGATGATGGAGAGAGAACAATCCACCCACTCCGCAGTCCTCGCTTTAAAAATTCAATCTTTAATCCATTTTCAGACACCCAATTAAACAAATCAAAGGATTCCACTTTTGGGTACCAAATCCAAATCAATTTTGTTGATCGCTCATCCTCCCCCATCTTTACTTAGCAATAGACCTCAATGCGGATAAGTAGTTGATCAAACGCATTTGACTCTTTCTATGTTATTGCATAAACAATATGTTCTTTTCACATTCTTAATACGTTCCAAGTCAAGAACATCTCGGTAGTTCAAGCTTTGAAACATAGAATCCGTGTAACAATGCTGACCAACCCCCACTTCTGGTTAAACTACATACATTGGTTTGCTAGAATTACTTTTACAAAAGTTCACATGTAAGCCAACACCAACAACTGTGCTTCGCAACATCTGTTCAAATTGATGATCAACTATGGCTTGCATGACAAAGCTAGCTGCGATCCGAAGAAACCCAGAGGTCGAGGGTGCTCAGATGATTGTTCTGCACGGGTAGAAGACGATTCGGTGAATTCCCAAATCCGAGCAGAGTACATGATTGGCGTCGGAGAATGAAGCCTGGGTTTGACATTGAACTTGAAATGTAGTATGTGATTTTGGGAAAGAAGAACTCCTCAAGGAATTGTGAAAAATGAAGGAAAAACATTGATACCAAGCCACGGCCAAGGAGCATCTTCTAGCTGACGACACATTTTATAGCCAATTTCATAAAAACTACTACTTTCCAAAACATATTTAATAAAAAGGTCGCCACCTAATGACAAGGACTGAAACTAGTTTAAAATCTCTCGTTCTCAAACATGGCCATGGCACCAAACATCTGGACTCTGGAAGAAGCTGTGTTTCAGGTGAACGCTTCTTCAGTTGCAGTCGACCATGGCGAGGAACCTTACCCAGAGCTAGTGTCGATATCGCCATGAAAGAACCAAGGAACACAGTATGGGAGAAGAAGAGCTGCAAAAATGTCTGGTTCTAGTCTTGTCCTCTCCTTTCCCTTCCCCTCCATTTTTATATTCTCTCATCTCTGCACCAATTCTTGTCTTTTTTCAATCCCATAAAATATTCTCAATCGCTGCTCCACCATCCACCCCAAGTTAACCAAATGTCAATCTCTATCTAAACTTCTCTGTGACATTGAACCCTGCCCATCTGTCTCTCTCTGCTTCTTTATATTCCTCCCACTCAGTTCTCCAGATTCTCTCTTTGGGTTTTCGCCATGGGAGGGGACCCCAGAAAACTGACGGACGAATACGAAATTTCAGAGGTGTTAGGGAGAGGCGGGTTTTCGGTGGTGAGAAAAGGAACAAGGAAATCGAGCAGCGAGAGGACGGAGGTGGCCATCAAGACTCTGAGGAGAATGGGAGCGTGGAACCAGCCGGCTAGCTCTCGGAAGCAGGCGGTGGTCTGCGACGCGTTGGTGGCGAATGAGATAGTGGCGATGAGGAAGATCGTGGAGAAAGTATCTCCCCATGAAAATGTCATTGACCTCTACGATGTGTATGAGGATTCAAACGGAGTTCATCTGGTTCTTCAATTATGCTCCGGCGGCGAGCTTTTCGACAGGATCGTAGCTCAGGACAGGTACCATCCCCAAGTCTGTCTAAGCAGATCAAAACCCATTCTTGAAAAATTCAATTTTGTTTTGCTTTCAGATACAGAGAGACAGAAGCTGCGATGGTGGTGAGACAAATAGCAAATGGGTTGAAGGCGATCCATGAAAACAACATAGTTCACAGAGACCTGAAGCCAGAGAACTGCTTGTTTCTGAACAAAAGGGTGGATTCGCCATTGAAGATCATGGACTTTGGATTGAGTAGCGTTGAAGAATTCAACGACCCAATCATCGGCTTGTTTGGGTCCATTGATTATGTCTCCCCAGAAGCTCTCTCTCAATCCCCCATCTCCTCCAAGTCTGACATGTGGTCTCTGGGCGTCATTCTCTACATTCTTCTGTCCGGGTAGCCATGATTTTTTTCTCAATCTTCTTCTTCTTCCTCCATAGTTAGTTTAGTTTAACGACGAGTTTGTGCAGGTACCCACCATTTATTGCGCAGTCCAACAAGCAGAAACAACAAATGATAATGGCAGTAAGTCAATTTGAATCAATAATTGTATATCATCTCGCATGTTTTTAAGTGTTAGGTTGACATATTCTCTTAATATGTGAATATTCTTAGATGCCAATATTGGGAAGACGACTCTTTGTTTTTAACTAATGACAATGAATTCAGGGAGACCTGAGCTTCTACGAAAAAACATGGAAGAACATTTCTTCGTCAGCCAAGCAGTTGATTTCAAGCCTGCTCACTGTTGATCCTCACAGAAGGCCAACTGCCCAAGAGGTCCATCTCTCTCTCTCTCTCTCTCTCTCTCTCTCTCATGAATGTTTGAGAAGATGGCTCAAACATTGTCACTGTAACACAGCTTCTTCTTCATCCATGGGTGATGGGGAATGCAGCCAAGCAGGACCCCATTGACACCGAGGTTGTTTCTCGCCTCCAGAGTTTCAACGCTCGACGCAAGCTTCGTGCGGCTGCAATTGCCAGTGTTTGGAGCAGCACTGTTTTTCTGAGAACTAAGAAGCTCAAATCTCTTCTGGGCTCCCGCGATCTCTCTTCGGACGAGATCGAGAATCTCAGACTTCATTTTAAGAAAATGTGAGTTCTCTCGGTTCCCTCATCCCCACTCAAGAAGAAAGTAGTCTTTTATGATTAGATAATATTAATGGGCATTGCCATGTGCAGATGTTCAAATGGTGACAATGCCACTCTTTCTGAATTTGAGCAAGTGCTACAAGCAATGAACATGGGGTCGCTCATCCCTCTTGCACATCGAATATTTGACCTATTCGACAATAATCGCGATGGAACAGTCGACATGCGAGAAATACTGTGTGGCTTCTCGAGCCTCAGGAACTCCCAAGGTGACGATGCCCTTCGCCTTTGCTTTCAGGTTTGTCCTCTTAAGTTTCTCGACTTAAAAATAAAACATTTGAGATTGAACTGATCATCCCAGTACTTTGTCTGCTAGATGTATGACCAAGATCGATCCGGATGCATAACAAAGGAAGAAGTGGCATCCATGCTAAGCGTAATCTCCCAGTTCACAGTATCTCTAGTTTGAAGGTTAATTTGAGCACAAATAATGGTAACTCGTATGTGCAGGCCTTGCCGGAGAATTGCCTTCCAGTGGACATCACAGAACCAGGAAAATTAGATGAAATATTTGATGTCATGGATGCCAACAGTGATGGGAGGGTGACGTTTGAAGAGTTCAAAGCAGCTATGCAAAGAGACAGCTCTCTCCAAGATGCTGTCCTGTCTTCTCTTCGTCAATCTTAAATCTTTCTTACGAAATTCAGTGTTGCCCGTGATTATACATGTATCGTCTTTCCTCTCTCGAACAAACTCAGACAAATAGTTGGCTTGTAACGACAGCGATTGGATCAATAAAAGCGAAAAGGTTTGACATGCGATAAAGGTGAGCTGCCTGTGAAGAACTACACACGAGATATATACTGATCTTCATTACTTTCCTTAAAAGTTTGTCTGTGGCGCCCAGTCCACCTGGACTCGATTTGCTACTTACTCACTATTTCACTCGTATCGTAAGAATTCGCATAAAATTTGAAACTTTTATTTCTCGACTTAAAACGACATTTTTAAAAATACTTTAAATAGAATTGCAGCGGAAAATTCGATTAAAATCAATTTGAATAAAACTTCATTTTATGAAACATAAAATAGAGACACCAGTCGACACCTATAAGCATCGGTCGACACTTGAGTTGTCTCAAGTTTTTCATCGGTCGACACTGGCAAACGCCGGACGATACTACGTTTCTTTCAGGTTTTCTCGTCGGTCGACACTTCTACGCTCATCTCAGAGAGCGGTCGATACCTACTTTCACAGGTTGACACATTGATCCTCTCTGCCCGCGCAAGTCGACTCTCGCAATCGACACCGCTGTCATTTTTACACTACCGGTCAACACCTACAACCATAGGTCGACACATACTTCGGCTTTGCCCGCGCAGGTCGATCCTCGCGGTGGACACTTGCAGGGTCTGGTTGATCATGAAGCCTATCGGTCGACATTTCCTTCCCAGAACTCTGTTTAAAAACCTTAAAACGTTTAAAAGCCTTTCAAATGTCACAGCGGAAGAGTTTAGCAAAAAATCATTTTCATAAAAATTTGACATTATAAAGGCTAAAAACAAGTCTAACCCAAAATTCTGCAATCAAAACCATACAATCCAGATTAATTTCTTCCAAATAACTTCCAAAGAGTATTCAATCATTAAAAACAACTTTTTACGTTTAAAAAAATCTTAATCATTCGTCAAAATGGCTCGTACGATTTAAAAGCACTTTCTATACATCAAAATACCAATCCACAATTATACACAAGTATTCAACAAAAAAATGCTTACAAAATCCCACAACCTATCACAACATGGTCGTGTCGCCCCAACAAGCTGCCTGCACCGACATACAGCATACATCACCAACCGCCATCCTAGTCATGCCCGTGCTCAAACAACTCACCGAAGAGCTCGCCGTCACCTACACTATGGAACACAAAACATAATCTTAATGCGTAGCAAGTATGGAATATAAACTGACAATCAATACACAACTCAACCCCTAACACATGCAGTTTCTACGCTCTGTTTCGTTTTCGTTTCATTTTCATTATTGTCATCTTCCACTTTCACGTGTGAGTCAAGTAAGCATCCATCCTATCACACTCAGGACGGCCAAATCATGACCCACGGAGCAAGATTAGAGACACACATTGTGTTCACGCACGGGACGACCATACAAAATCTCCTCCCAACATCGATCATAGAACCCTCTAGTGCTTTTTCACTAGCACATTAACAACGAGACGTTCAAAAACCATGTCATCTTACGTACTTTCATCAATGTGAACCCTCTAGTGCTTTTTTACTAGCACGTTAACGACGAGGCGTTTCCATACGTGACGTCTTTTCTTATCTGATTACATTTCACACGCACAATTCAAAACATGTTCAAAACTTGTTCGTTCATAATTCAAAACCATGATACATGTCAACACATATGCATAATCAACTGACCAATCAACAAAACAGTCAAAACAAACAAGCAACTCTACCGTTCCATGGCGTAGGCCCGAGGGCAAATCACAAACAATTCATTACTTATCTGGCGTCCTAGAAATTCCTTGCACTTCGTAACTTCATACGCTAACTGGGAATACCTATAAAATCACACATTCATCAATTCTACATCGTTCAATTCATAAATTCCTAACTTGAAAGTCATAACTTGTTCAAAACCAAAACTCTCTACTAAACCCGGAATCCAACTCAATTTCCGACCAATTTCGAAAATTCATAACTTCTCCAATACTCGTCTGAATTTGACGATCCAAAGTGCTACAGGCTCCACAGGATGTCTAGTTTCTAATGGTCTCATCCATTTCCTAATTGGACATCCACAACTTGGCTGGATGTGGCCGAATGGAGACCGTTCCACAACCCGAGTTATCTAGCTTTCTAAACGCTCAATTTTCTCCATAAAAACTCATAGTGTACCCATTCTTCCTGCTTAAATACCAATACACGACTAACATTCGACTAAATCCTGAAATTTCATACCTCCCACCTAGGGTTTTACTAAAACTAATAAATACTCTCTCTAACCTTAGTTTTACCGCTCAAAATGACTAATTATCAATTCAAAATTAACTAAGCTTACCGTAGATTGAAGATTGAAAAATGAAGAAAGAAACGATTGAACGTCGTCGCTGGAGAGGAAAAACTTGCTGAGGAAAAATGACTTCTCGCGTAGAAAAGAGAAAGAGAGAGGAGGTTTCGACACTAGAGGAGGGAGGTGCAGAGAAGAGAATGGAGGGAGATTTATATATATATATTTTTTAATAAAATAAATTTTTAATTATTATTTCGCCCTCAATTCTAATCTGTTTAATTAAATTGTTATACGGTCCAATTCCAGTTGGATTCATTAGCCTCAAAATAATCTTCTACTTAAGGGTGAAAATTCTCTGCTTTCAATTCTGACCAAAACTCCACTAATTATAATTACGTAAATTCGAAATTAGTTTAAACGGAAAATTCTAGATGTTACATTGTCCATCTAGATGAGTAATAAAAAACAACCTCAGCAGCATACCAGCAAGAGAGACGACATCTAACAGGTTCAAACATGTTTACATTTAATAGCTTAATCACTACATTAAACCCTCCCACACACCTTAAGCTCTAAAGCTATTTCTTGGCTTAAAACACGCTCCTACATGTATATTCATAAGGAGTAGGAAACTAAAATTCAAGACAGAAGCAGCATCCTTGGCTGTGGAGAAGCAATAAAACTAGCCACATACCAAACAAAACAAAACAAACTTGATGAGTAAAGTTGTCGACTCCCACTTCGGTCAAAGGTACCACAAGGAGATGTCTTGCTTCAGCAACGAGGGATCAACTGGATAATCGACTGATGAAAAGTCATATGGAGAATCAAACCTAAAATCCACAATATCATCATTCTGATTGCTCTCAAATGTCCTGCTCCCATTGTCTGGAATTTCCAGGGACGTTAAATCAGTGTGAACATTTGTTTCTTGAGACACATTTCTTCCTACGGTTACACCATGACTATACAAGTTGCTTTCGACCTGAAAACAGAGCTTTGGCTCCTCTTTGAGCTCATCCATTTCCTCAAGATTCCCTGGATTAGAGTTTTTGATTCGTTGAATGTTACAATCATAGACTGTCATCAAATCAGCGATTATTTTTTGTCCATCCTCTGGAAGGTCCAGACCTGAAACATGGAAGGATGGAGTCTGATTCAATGGTAGAGAAACTGGTGTCGACCTAACATTGTTAGTCTGAAAATTTGACAAATTACTCCGAAACGGGCAATTGAGCTGGTGATTGTTTCTTGAAGTAATATCAAGAAAGCCGAGACGATAATCACTGTACGGGCATTTTATATGCCCACAAGTAAATATCTTCCGATCCACCATCATAATTATCTCGTCAATGGGTTGCTTCCTCTTTTGGATAATATCAAAAGTGTTCTCCATGGGGTCTCCTTTAATTTTGGAAGCCAATGGAGGCATTATGATTGAATCCCTAGGTCCACTCATCTTCATATCAAGGGACTTGTGTTCCTCTACTTCAGCAGTTGATTCATCATCTACTCCTTCGACATCATAATCATCTGTTGCACAGGTCATGAAAGAACTGTGCCCATCGGCAATTGATGGCGGACACTGACTGGGATATAACTTGCAGGCCAAATCTTCCTCCCGGTTAACAATGGCCAGCCATGTGGCACTTTCCTTTGCCGTCATTTTGTCCTGCAAACACTTGGATTGATGAACGAGCTTCCGAATCTTAGCAACATCAGGGAACATGTGCTTAATCACAGCCGTTAGAACACTGACTTTCCACGCTTTCTTCAGATCATGAGGCTTCTTGTAGGGTGGCAGACCTTGATCTTGTGGAAATCCCAACTCGTCCCACCATAGCTCCCGTCCAGTCGGCCACCATGGAGGGGGAACACCTTTTTCCAACGGAAAACGCCTCTGGGGAGGATCGCAATGCTGCATCAGAGCTGATAAAATTGATCCAAGAGTTGTGTCCTGGAGCTCTTGCAAAGTGTGAGGCGTATAAATCACGGCACCGAAGCCATCAATATGGTTTGCTTGATATTTAGAAACAGCAGCTGGGCCATTACGATCGAATCGAACCTTTTCCTTCCACCAAGCTCGGAGATTATCGGAAGCCCCACTCACTGGCTTTCCGTTCTCCGGAATTATTCCGTACACAAATCCTTGGGCTTTACACACTTCCATCATTTTCAACATATATTTCAATATACCATCTTGCGCTCTCGACATCTTCTTCCTCCGAGCTTGCTCTTGCGATTGACTCTTCTTCAAATTTTGCAGCCCTTCCTTTTCCTTGCTTTGTTCTTTGAGTCGCTTCAATAGGATTCGATCTCTCCACATTCTTCTCTCCAGCTCCTCAATCTCCATCTCTTCATCACTATAATCATCCTCCCCCATATCCTGTTCTTGGATGGGAGGCTGAGATAGAGCCTCCAGATTACTGTCAAATCCAATTTCCTCAGATATTTGGAACGAGCTCATGGCAGAATTCAATGACACCACGACTATATATCTACAGATCCGACCAGATTCAGACTCCAACCTCAAGTATGCCTCTCAATCGTCAATTAATTTCTCCCTGGTTAGCATATAAAATCCCAAAACAAAAAACCAGATGCAATGAACTTGTAAAACTTCAAATTTATTGATAAATGCAAAGTGCAGAAACTCATCAAATCAATTAGATGAAACAAGACTGAGCAAGAAAACCGCACAATAAATTAAGTAATTACATACACAGGCAACGCAGGCTGTTATGGTATCTGAACTCGATTAATTACAGACTAGCGTGAAAGTAGAACTAACACGATTCTCTGTTTCACCACCAAAAGATGACAACACAAGGCAGCCGCCATTAAAAGCTAAAAAAATAAGTTACAACAAGAAAACTTCGGTTTCCCGTGATCATAAAGAAGACCCGTGTATCAATTAATATAATTAATCAACTCAGAAAGTTTTTTGTGGACGCTGCGAAAGCAAAATGGCTACTAAATCACCTGGTATTTGTATAGAATTTTCGAGTTTAATCGACGTCAACGAAGCTGGAAGCTGGGATTCTTCGTGTAAACTACGCTATTTCCATTCTGCATTATTTTTTTCACAAAGCAGCAGAATTCTCTAAGCAAAAGCTAATTTATATTCCATTACTTGCGGCAGAAACAGGAATCGGACCCCCTCGGAAATAAAATCTTCATCTACCATGGTTTGAGAAAATTTTCCGTCAGTGACAATCGACCCACGCACAGAATTGGCGAAGAAAACAAGAACTGAAACGGAAGAACGAAGAGAGAGGAAAAGACGAGAGGTCGAGGAAGCTAAAAAACGAAACAAGGACAGGAATACGAAAAACAGAGTAAAGGGGGGGGGGGGGGGGGGAACTTACCCGTCCTATATTCCATTGAAGGTCCAGCAGAAGCTCTCGCAACACAGTAACAAAATAAAGGAGAAGAAGAGAGAGGAGAAGGAAGCAGAGTATCGCAATGCGGAGGAGAATGACAAGCAACAGTGGAACCATAGTTAGTTAAATGCTGAACTAACCATGGTTTAGCCGCAGGTCTTATCTTACGTTAGGAAAGGTGGCGAGGGTCCTCAACGCGTGTTTTTCCACGAGGACGATGCTACTACATACAATTACATGCATCACTATATTCTTGAGAGAGAGAGAGAGAGAGAGAGAGTTACAAACATGAAGAAGAAATGAGACATTATTCAATGAAAATAATGTGTGTTTTGTGACAAGAGTTCTTCGATCGCTATTCTCGTATTATTTCTCGACAATCCCTTTTGCAGTTCATTCTCGAGAACCACTACATCCACCAAAAACGTAGCACAAACCGGTCGATGATCCGAGAATCGAGATTCCCCGCGTAAGTAAGTGATTTGGCGTATGCCATTTCCATGCCATAGGATTCTATCACACCTGCAATTCAACACAAATTTTGATACCAGATTAACAACACTGAACATATAATTCATGTTTTCTACGTACCAAGCAGGAGTTCGCCGATATTTCTTCGATTTTTTCACGTCTGCGGTGTATGCGTCTGAGTTGTAGTAGTACTTGTATGTTGGTGCAAAGTAGATCTTTCCTTCTTTCCATCCTGCAAAAACTCTGCCTGCCTCTATCTCCATTCTTAGCTGCAAAACCAGATAATCTGTTACTACCCCACTATTTTCATCCTCATCACTGCAGATCATTGTTATGTACCTGATCTTTGTTAAGAAGCTCTTCCCAGTGGTTTTCCTCCATTAGTCTTCGCGTTTCGGAGAAGCTCAATGCTATCCGATAATTCAAATCTCCTAACCATATGACCCGACTAGAGTCATGTTTTCAAAAGAACAAAGTTAGAGACGCATTATAGAACATATTGAAAACTCTAGTTGAACTTAATCATCGAAGGATTCATCAAAAAGCGGCCTACTCGTGTTCGACAATTTTTTCAGGCATCCTATTACAAGCTGTTCTGCGGACTTTTGAAAATTGAGTGTTTCTGAGAATCTCTATAACGTCCGAGTTTCTCCTAAGCTCGTCCCCTTCTTTTTCCCCGGAAGCCAAGTGGCTGCAGATAAAGCAAAAGCTCGTCTGGTGAAACAACATGCTTACAGAAATACACCCCTGCATTATGATCATTTTTTCTTTGTCAGGCAAACTCAGCCGAATGATGCAATTTCGAGTAATCATTGCATCGATTGAAAATTTGACTTTTTACGTATAGAAATTTGATATGTACCTTATTTCCGAGGCATCCCATGATTCCACGGCTGACACAGGAGATCCTCAAATGGCTAATGTGACGCACGAGCTCTTTCTTCATCCAAATAGTAACGAAAATCCCAACCATTTGCTTACACGCTACAAGACTATACTTCATCTGGTTTGCATTCTGCTGAATGGAAATTCCGGATACATCTAAGGCCGTTGATTCGTCGTCGTCGTCTTCTTCTGAAGAAACATTGTCTCCGGGTGGAGACGTCTGGCATCGGAACCAGAGATCTTTGCTGCGCTTCCGCTCAAGTTCATATGGAGTGCAATTACAACTCTTCAACTGCTTCGAACTTTCTGTCCGGAAAGTTTTGCTTATGCTCTTAAGAGAGGGCTTTGGAAAGAAAAGTGAACTTCCCAGCCTTGGGCCTCTTGAGTTCCTGTTAACTTGTTTGTTCAGTGATTGATTTATCGAAGCTAACCACCTTGAAGCGGGCTCATTGTCTTCAAGAACAAGTACATTCCCAGCATTTAATGGCACGATTTCCTGAAATCTAAACAAAAAAATAAACTACCGTCGACGTCAGCTAGATTGCGATTGACTGATTTGAATGAGTAGGAGTGAAATAAAAAAAGACGAGTTTGATGCAATTACTATCAATGCAAATTCACAAAGATGCTATAACAATAGTAGTTCATTTGCAAGAAGTATCCATAGTCTAAACGTGCCTGGATTTCTGGGATTTGACAAGGAAGAGGAACATTAAAAGCCATGAAAATCATGCATCCAATTACTCAAAAATAGATTAAAGAACTTTTTAAGGAAAAATTATGGAAATTGGGAGGTAAGAGAAAAAAGAGAGAGCAAGAAAAGGGTAGAGTAGCATACCCCAAAACATACATATCTGAAGAATGATCAAGCTGAAGGAAATCGTCAAGATTGATGCCGATTCGAGGAGACTTTCCCCCTACATTCCATGTTGCTACAAACACACTACAGCACAACAGGATAGAAAGAGCAGTTCAAAGCGAAAATGTTAATATGGTGATCAGTGTTTCAATAGAGAGAGAATGAAGAGATTATCTAAACATACACGTCCAAAACAGCGTGAAAAGAAATGAGAGAGAGAAATCAGGTCGAAAGGTACCTCAGAGACTGAACATGCTGACCGGGTGGCATTGGAGATTCTGACAAACTCAAAAATGAAGTTTCTGCTGCTGAATCAGACTGATATTCTATATGGACAACAGAAGCAGAGAGAGAAAATATTAGTAGGTGATAGAATGGGGAGATAACAAAATTAATCCTAATAAAAAGCAGGACAGAAGATTGAAATTCCTCAGATAATATGTAGATGGTAAGTTGTGGATAAAAGAAAGGATTTGTATGGAAATATACACTTGGGTATGCATGAACATAGCCAAGAGAAAAAAGGGTAGAGACTGAGAGATTGATTCAGCATTTTTCAGTTCGAGAAATATGTTATCTTCCTCCATGAACGCTACCTCGTAAGGGAGAGATAGTGCAGAGAATTAAAGGTGTTGCCTTTTTCTAAAACTAGCTTAAAAGTTGAGACATGAATATATTCTCCATTATAAACCAAATTCAACCATTTCCTCCACTTTCT
The DNA here is from genome assembly GCA_022433055.1 of Begonia peltatifolia. Lineage (NCBI taxonomy): Eukaryota > Viridiplantae > Streptophyta > Magnoliopsida > Cucurbitales > Begoniaceae > Begonia > Begonia peltatifolia. Next base: position 22,548,828 of record CM039520.1, on the reverse strand, counting down.
ATTCACTAACAACATCCTCGATAATATTACATCAAGGAGTTATCGCTATTATTAAAAACTAACAAGCTTGACACAGAAAACAGCAAGGATTTCTGTCAATGAAGCAGTGTTTGTCTCACCAGAAGAATCAAGGAAACCTCCGCCCGTTTTGTTTTCATTTCTTTCAGAAAAAGCCAAAATTTTCTGAATGAAAGACTGCAAATGACAGTAAAGTAAATATCAAATACATCATCCTTCTTCGTGACTAGTTAAAATTTTGAGAAAGCAATCACAGAATAATAAGTTACCTTCTTTCTCCGGTCTTGGGTTCTTAAAGTCATGGTTGAAACTACAATATTCTCATCGGTTTCTCCGACTCAAAAATAACAAACCTTCAAAGGATCAAGGACTTTAGTTTTTGCACCAAAAAATTCAAGCGAAATTCTTACAAAGTGTGTCAGTGGGTAATCGAACAATGTAATGGAAGGAGATCAGGAAACGAGAGAAAGAAATCACCTGAAAAGAAAAGAAAAGAAAAGAAAAAGAGGGTTATCTTGAATGAAGAAGAAAAGTTGGTAACCAGAGAAACAGAGGGATGACAGCCCAGAATTCTGATGAAAGTCAAATATCCAAAGGAGTGGTATATATATAACAAAGGTGAACGTTTCAAACTACTACATTTTGCGGGCAGAATCATGGAAAAGTGGTAAGAAACGGACCTCAAAAATGGAGGAGAAGCAACCTGTCTGATATGCAAGGGAATGGTCTGAAAAAAAATAAACTTGCTCTTCCGAGAACAAAAGAAAAGACATCGGAATCTTGGAAAAGGGGTCAGCGAGAAATAGAAATATGAAAAAGATAACAAAATTTACGTGGGACGAGCCTCTGGGTCTGTCAATTTTCTCGGGAAAATAACAAAGCATTTCCGGGAAACTGAAATGAAACGGTCAAAAAGGGAAGTTGTCTCCTCAGAACTCGAGACGTGATTCGTCAGTTCTGGTCTTTTGGGGTGTGTTGTTGGTGCTTCAACAATGGGGGGAAGATCTGGGTGTTGAGAGTTTCGGATTTCGCGTAGCAGGAGGCAGAATGAAGTGAGCTCCCATCGGAAAGTTGACCCCCCACGTGTGGGCCTGCATCAAGTACCAAGTCATTGTCAAGAGAGAACTTCGTAAATATAATGATGTTTTTGGAAGTTTATTTGCATCGTTGACGAAAGGTAAAAGAGAGAAAAGTCAGTCGTTAGAATATAAAAAGTAGAAACTCAGACATATTATAAGTAATGGGGAGTGGAAGTACATTCCTAATAATTTGGTCAAAACCCCAAGCCTCCGACAAAAGGTTCCTTAAAAACAGCAACAGGGATGGGTGGTGTTCTTGGCTCCACTTCTCCATAACTTCTCCCTCCTCTCCTCTGTACACAAACAAACAAACAGACAAACACACAAGCCTCAAACATTATCTCAAACCCAGCCTACTTCACGAGGACCAACCACAAGTCCACAACTCAAATACAGATTGCTTCTTCTGCTATTAACATTACAAACAGTCTCCAAGGAAAAGAAAGATTGGTGCTATAAGTCCCAAGTGTGAACAAGTGAGTCTAAATAAACAATAAAAAATGTAACCACCACATTACACGCTCTGCATCATCAAGACTCAATTGCCGTCATCAAAACTGACTCGGGTTCGCGGCCGTGCACCCTCAACCGATAGATGCATGTATGCGATGGGCTTCCGTGGTTGGTCGAGAAATCAAATCTGACTGTGTCTACCACACCCGACTTGGCCGTTTCATCGACGCCAAAGGTCTGAGCATTGCTCTTCTCGAGGTCATATGTAAACTCTCCAACCAGCAACATTTTCTCAGCATTCACTTCTGAGCCGACACCACCATGCCCGTGAAGCCATCCAGACACCCTGCAGTCCTTAGGAGCGCTTGATCTATCGTATGCAACACTCTGCCCAATTTATTATCAATTACAATCCATTTACTAAACAAATCACAAGTGAATTATACCAGCATAATTACTGAGACGACGCCAACAAATCTTCACACCAACTATAAAAATTATAGAAACTAAATGACAACCAATCCATTAAAAGAGTGCATAACATTGATTCTCACAAACTATGACAATATCAAAAGATGTCTCTAGTCAAAATCACAATAAGAAACAAAGCCATTCAACCAGATGCCACTACGGTAGTCCCAAACTCCACAAGAGCTACAAAAAAAAAGTATACTGATGATAATTGAATGGAGAGAAGCGTCTTTTGGAATGCCCAGAAGTTGTCCATAAACATTCTTTTCTCACAATAACAGATGGTCACTCACAACAAATAGTCGCAAGATGGCCCCATCGTGGAAAAGCCACCATAAAAACAAAAACTATTTAGATTATAACGCATCAAACAAAGACTGAGGAAGCCACTATAGGGTTGTGGCCAAACATGGGAAGTTAAGTTTGAGAAACAAGAGCTCATGTTGCCAAAAATATGATGGTAACTAAAATTCCTAAACATGTAGATGACTTCAATTTAATAAACTAAAAACTAATATTTGCTAAAACGAAGTTTGAACAAATTGATGAGGGTCAATGAACCTCCACAACATCGACATTATTCGAGCAAGTCATTCTTATCCTCTTTTGGTGAGATTTGATTACCATAATGTCAGTCAAGTTCTTCTCATTAGTGAAAATGCAGGTCAAACCATCAACAAAAGCAAATACAGAAATTAGGGTTTCGAAGCAAAGAGATATATTTTTCAATCTTCTTTACAGCTCCAGCTTTAAACTAAGTAATGATGGTATTGATATATGACACTTGTTTGAACAAGAAATATATCAGAAACAGATTTAAAGGCAGACAGTGTTGACTTTGCAAAGCTTATATCCATGTGATAATTACCTTGGCAACATGCTCCAAAGTAATAGCCTCTGGAATGATCGGCGTCCGCAGCTTAATCTGAACAAATCCGGTGCTGCCTTTCAAGGGGAAACACTGCCCGGGCTCCCCGAAGCTAGGTCTCAACATCTTATCAGCATCTTTATGGATCTCCTTTCTCTTTTGAAACAAGCCCCAACTTCCTCCTGGATAGGCTTCAGAATGCTTCACCACCATAGCGCCACCAGAAGCACTTGCATAATCCACCCTCCCAAGTCCATCAGCAGCATGCTTCTCGATTTCCTTCTCAACCATCTCCTTGGCATAAGCTCTCACATCATCCAAACTGGCGGTCCCGTCAATAAATTCACCGTTCTTCCCCTTTATCAAGTCTTCGTAAATCTTTTCAAACTCTTGCTTCGATAACCAATCCGCAGTACTCAACTCACCCAAAGACCTCTCCAAAGCTTCGCTCTTGGTCTCCAACCGCCTCAAATCGCTTCCCCAAGCGGCTTCTTTATCTTCAATTTTTTTGTTCACTTCCTTTCTCAGTCCTCCAATCTCATTATCGATCTTGCGATCGATGACATCGACCTGTACCTGAATCATCTTCGTGGTCGTCTTCAAGAAAGACTCTACTTCAGTAATTCGACCTTCGAATTCGGACAACCCAAACTGTGTCCCCAGGGAGCCATTTCCAGACTTCAAAGCTAACCTCCAAATCATCTGAACCAAACCCAAAATTACAATCAAAAGAACAAAGTTTTTTACAAAGACGCTAAAGATGGTCATCCAGCGAGGCTTCTCAGGCTTTGTTGAGACTTTGCGAGCACGGCGAGGGGATACGGCAGGATTGGCAGCGGTTTTCTTGACCTGAAGCAAATCCCTGGAAGAGCGCTCGAGAACTACGTCGGCCCTAATGGAGTGATTGCTCAGATCCTTAGTATTAACAGCAGTAACCTTATCATCGGCTCCACTAAGGACCCCGTTCGCCAGAGCAGCAGCGCCTTCACCCGGCACCATATCGAAATTGTTCTTCCTCTCAGAAGCGACAACTGGTCTCCGACGAGCCGCCGGGTTCGCCGTCAAAGACACGGTCGAAGCCGACATGGCCGGGCACACGTAAATCGGAGGAGATAAAGAGGAAATAAGGAAGAAGGGAGGAGGATTTCAAGTTGTTCCGATTCAGAAAGTTTTGCAGGGGCGGGGGGCGGAGAGAAACGATCGCGACGGGTCGCGAGGAGAGTTTGAATAAAAAGAACCTTCTACTTGCTCCTTATTTACTGAACTGCCCCTCCACAACCCATGACACAAGACAGAGACATACTGTAACGGTAGACTGTAGTAGCTAGCAGAATCATCTTTATTTATTTATTTTTGAAAAAAAAAAAAAAAAAAAAGAAAAGGAAATTGCTTCCCATGATCCGACGGCCATGAATGGATGATTGAAAAGAGAGCAAAAAATGAGAAATATAAACTCATTTAAACCATCCATGTCTAAACTAACAGCATCGTCTCTGTGATCAAACCTACATTTCTTATCCACATCAAAACAGAAGAACAAGATTGAGACAAAGGTCCCCCCCCGCCCCCACCTCAAACCTCGCTTTCTGAATCTAAAATGGCGCAGAGGATGTTCTTCGCAGCTGATACTTGGGTTCCTCGGGCGCCGCACTCGGCAACATCTTTTCTACCTCCTGCACTTCACCCAAAAACTTACTCTTAGCTTGATCCAAACAGCCATAATATGAAAACATCCTCAATAAAAACAAATTCGTCAGTATTCATCGACTTCAAACCTGACACAACCTCAATTACTGCAGTTCACCACATTCAACGACTCACTTTCAAACCATGGCCTTATGGAACAGGCTGATTAGGAACTTCCCATCTCTGATAAGTAAACTTACCCATGTTAATTACCCATTAACGTACTCATCAACTAATTCCTTATACATGTCCTAATTACTATCTCAACACAAGACACTATATTCATTGCATTAAAACACATGTTGGATCATAATATTGATACCCGTTCTTCTACATAAAGCTCCACTTCTGGCTCTCACTGTCAGATGTCACACAAACTATACAGTATAACACCCTCACATTATAATATTTACACATGCATACACTTGGGGTGCTTTAAACTTCAGATAACTAAGACGTATATTATTCAATTTGCGCCAGGTGTAAACAAAATTACAGAATATAGTTAAGAAAGACAAACCTTTCTCTTCCTGAGCTTTTCGTTTTCCTCTTCAAGGCGAGAAACTTTATTCTCCAGTTCATTGGTGTAAGCCTGTTTAAAACAGCTTCAGGATTCAATGAAAAATACAGAAAAAAAGAAAGAAATATACCATCCTTCTATTTAAACTAATTCACTGGCTAACAGATTTTTATCCCATTCTCACCTGCTTCTTGGCTCGAGAGCGTGCAGCAGACTCCCTGTTCTTTATCATCCTCTTTTGCCTACGCTCGACAGACCTATCAATCATGTCCTCTGAAGACCCCCTTTTTCTTCCAGGTGTTTGAGTATCGGATAATGCCCCCATCATTGGAGAAGGCAATGCCATCTGGTTATCTGGAAAAGGAATATCCATTACAGAACCAGATCCTACGTGAATTGTATGCGGAATGGGCTGGCCAGGCATATAAACTCCCATCATTGCTTGCTGAGGACGCTGATACTGCGGTTGCGGGTACTGCATCCACTGACCTTGCTGGGAAAATTGGGGGCCTTCATTGGGATCAACTTCCATGACTGAACCAGGAACCTTTTTATCCGGTGTGACTTCAGGCACAACTCCTGCTTTGACCAAAAAGTCTTCCAAAGTCATCTCACCCAAAGTAGGTTGTCTTCCTCGAGACTTATTTTCCTCATTACTTTTGCTTTGCTGTATGTCTCTCCAAACCTCGTCAACTGTCTTCTTGCTCAGGGCACCTGTCACTGAAAGACTTCCCTGACGGTGTAAGCCTGTTTGACTGGCCAATGGCATACCCTCAATATCCATACCCACTGATTGATTGGCCTCAACAGTCCACACATTTTTTAGAAGTTCATCGAGGTTCATGCTGCTCAATGGTTTTGCCAAGTCTCCTAAATGATTTTGAACCTCATCCAGAGTCAGACTGTACATTGAGTTTTGTCGTGCCAACATCTGGAATTGCGATTGTTTTCCATTGTTATCACCTTCCCCTTGAGACCCCATTGTTTGAATCCCCATTCCAAGCTTCCAATTCAAACTCTTAGTTTCATATCCAGAACTCAAACAATACTACAGTGTGCTTATAATCCACAAATAAAATAAGAAACACCTAATCCTGCTGGTGCAAAATCAGGAGGGCGTTGAGGCTTTTTAATTTAACGAAACCCTGCAGATGTTATAAAAATTGCATTCCGTCATACACCAGGATCCTTTCATTTAATGTAAGTGTCTAGAAAAGATTGTTTATTATTTTTCAAGGAATTTTGTATCAATGAATAGAGTAGTACAAAGAACAAACCACAACCTTCACTGAAAGATGCTACGAGACCATGAAAACTTATCTCGAGACTCATTTTTCCAGGATACAGAATCATGTAAAACAAAGGAAACTCTCACAATGACTGCAGATCATCCTCAAACCCAGTTCTTACATCAAACAAAGAGTCTATTAGATGATTTTTGTGAAAAGAAAATTAAAAAAAAATGTTCCAATTGCTTAGTCGGATGCAAACTACCGAGCCAACAAATTGCGCTGCATTCGAACAAGCCCAGAAACTAGATTAATTCAATAAGTCACATAAATAATAAGTCACATAAATAACAGAAATTTCAGTAATCGAGAGAGATGCAAAATGACAATATGACAGTTCATAATCCTTCGCATGCAAAGACAATGGTCTGAACTTAAGCCCAGATTGATCATGAACCCTAAACCCCATAGCTCAAAACCGGAAAAATGATAAATACATGTCAAAATGTCGGAGCTGAAATGATTGAAAGCATAAAATGCGTGTAAAATTTATTTAGGATCCCAGAAAATTGAAGAAGTGTAATAAAGCAGCGGAATAATAAAAAAGCAGAATAACTTAAAAGAGAATCAAAGACACAACGGAAATGGGTTTGCATGCAATTCAACAACAACATCATCCTGCGAGAGAACAAAGATTAAATTTAGAAGAAAGAATCCTCAGAGAAATTCAAAGGAAAAAGAAATTCGGCGGAAAAGATCAGAATAATGCAATGCAGAAAAGGCGAGAAGACGAATAAACTGATGGCCTGTGAAAGAAAAAAAAAAAAAAAAAAACCTGGATGGTCGGAACCGGAAGAAGAGGGGCGATCTGAATCTGAAGAAGAGGAAATGATGAGAATGGAAAAAGGGGAAGAATTTCAGCTAGATACGATGAAGAAGAGAAGACGTCGGTAATGTCACTGCAACTAATTGGGGGCCGGGACTGAGAGAGAGAGAGAGAGAGAGAGAGAGAGAGAGCGCTATATATGAAGGCTACAGTGGCAATTAGGACTACCAAATTAATTATTTAATTAGTTTTAATTTATTTTTAAATCCGTTGATTTTAAGTCTTCGTCTTCGATATTAAAAATACATACACTTGCTTTGCGAATTCTCCATTTTCGTCCACTTCCAGTTCCTTCCGATCAAAGCTACCTCGGCGCTGTCTCTAGAAACTCCGCAATTTCCGCCATCTCCGTCTGATCCCCCATCTTTTTTATCATAGGAGAAGTGTCTCGTCCATGGTGAACCCAGCAGTTCTGTCGGGTCCTTCTGCATCTAATCCTCAATTCACCCTCCAATTTCTCAGCTCCGTTTTATCTCAGCGAGGCCCATCCGCTCTTCCCTACTCTGAAGACTCTAAGTGGCTCATCCGACAGCACCTTCTTTCTCTCACTTCCTCTTACGCTTCTCTGGGGCCAAAGACCGCCGTTTTCACCCACAACGATGGCCGCTCCGTCAACCTTCTCCAAGCCGATGGAACCGTTCCGATGACCTTTCAGTCCGTGACTTACAACATTCCTGTCATTATCTGGCTCGTGGACTCCTACCCTCGCCATCCTCCTACCGTTTATGTCAATCCCACCCGCGACATGATCATCAAGCGTCCCCATCCTCACGTCGACCCCTCCGGTATTGTCTCCTTCTCTTACCTACAGAATTGGAATTATCCGAGTTCTAATTTGGTTGAATTGGTTCGGAATTTGAGTATCGTTTTTAGTCGCGACCCTCCTCTCTATTCACAACGTAGACCAAACTCTACCCCTACCCCAAGTCCCAATCCTTCCCCCCGCCCTCTCCCCAGTGCAAATCATTCGGTTACGTCCAATCTGGGTTCTACAGCATATGATCGCCCTTCCATCCCCCCCAGGCCTTACCCCCAGTCTCTGTACGGCGTCAACAGTGCTGCCCCTGGCCGGTTACAGTCACATACGGAGGAGCCAAATGAGATTCATAAACGAAATTCTATCACAAAGTTGGTGGAGAATGTGCATAGTGATATTGTGGGGTTGAGGAAGACCAGGGAGGCTGAAATGGATGGCCTTTTTAGTTCCCAAGGGGCGTTAAGGCAAAGAGAGAAGCAGCTTAATCATGGGTTAAAGGAAATGCTGGATGAGAAAGAGGGTTTAGAGCAACAATTGCAGACGACTTTGATGAATACAGACGTTCTTCAGGCCTGGTTGAGAGAAAACAAGGGGAAGATGGGCAGTCTGGTGAACTCGGAAGAGGATGATGCATTTAACTCTGTAGATTTGCCCTCAAAACAAATACTGGAGTGCACAGCTTCAGATCTAGCTGTTGAAGACGTGATATATTCACTGGACAAGGCGGTGCAAGAAGGATCAATTCCTTTCGATCAATACTTGAGGAACATCAGGTTGTTGTGTCGTGAACAGTTTGTCCATCGAGCCACGGCCGCAAAAGTGAGGACCACTCAAATCCAGTCTCAGGTTGCCAACATGGCTTCAAGAACTATTCACTATGTTAGTTAGTCACATGCTTCCCAAATGGCTTGTTGAGAGGTACAGAAAAAAGACTGGATTTTTGTTCATCCTTTCTTTCACTTGTTGAATAATAAATCCCCATGTGCATGTGTTTGGTTGTTTGGCTGCTTATACATCAAGTTGTGTGATTTTGAGTAGATAGAGGTCACAAATGATAGCTACAAGTTATGTTTGCACTAAATAATCATAGAACAAAACCACATCCCCAGTTTCCCTTTCGAAAGATGGCAGATATTAGCCTCCCAAGTGTTATCTACCTTCCCTGTACATAATTTTACATTCCTATTCAACTTCTGAAGGATGATGTGGTCATATCTGTACATTTAACCTTCAAAATGTTGACCAAATGATGAACTAAACGATACCAAACCAGCCCCCCCCTGATGTTAGAATCTATACATCAAAAAATCATCTGCTTTACCCTTCACTCACTTCCACCACCAAAATTGCCGAAACAGATATATCTTCCTCATTCTCGCATTATACGTCATAAAGGCTCTCGCTTTCACAGGGTTGCCATTCAAATACTCAAATGCATACATCTGCTTTGCCTCTTCCAACTCTTCAATCTCCATCACCGCCTGTAATAGCTCGGGTGCATCAATGGAGTATTTGCTTTGTTCCATTGAATCTGCCAATCTACGAACACTCGATGCTATTGCCATCATGGCCTCGTGAAGAGCATCTGAGCTGCGCTGTCTCTTTGAAAGTTTTACGAGAGGATTTGTTGAAGATGGATCATCATTATTATCTGCCATTTCTGCATACTCTGGCGGACCAGTGTATGATTCTGTATCATCCGACTTGCCTGCTTCTTCTGAGCCTGGAGAAAGAAACGAGGCTGAATGATCTTCGTAATTCTTTATATGAGCTGAATTCCCTCCATCTTTCATCCTAGCCCATCGAGTCGGGGCCTGATAATTTCCACAAACAATCTTTAGTTCATCATACATCTCTATTTGCTTCTCTCTAAGTCCTCTTGCATCAGGGGCCGCCTGATCAACCAATTTGAAATGAAAAATATAACCAAAATGCAATTAAAAGAATGAATTCTAAAACAAACAAAAAAAAGTTTAAGAATAATAAATCAAACTATCTCACCATAACATATCGCTTCCAAAGATCATCACTGTCGCACTCGATCATCTTTGTACTCGGATTCCACATGAACCCCTTGTGATTTAGCATATCCTCAATTACTTTATATCTTTTCTTGATTGTCTTTAATCGATTAACTACTTTCTGATTGTTCAAGTTCAAGTTAAATCGAGTATTCACAGCAATGCAGGCGGCGGCATATGCATTTTCATTGAAACATTTATCAATCTTATTCCCGTTTCTGGCTTGAACAGTAAGAGTTTCAATAAGACACTTATCCATTGCAATTGACCATACAACATTTCTTCCTTTGTGCTTCATGGCCCTTCTCTGGGTTGGCAGGTCACTATCTTCATCAAGCAACATAAACTTTGCGTAAGAGGTGGGTGATATCATGAAAACATTAAATTATCAACTGCGATTATTTTGATAAATGACATGAAAAACAAATCTCTCTATTTAAATCACTTACAATTCATGTTGTTGTCTAATACGTGGGTGGTGGCATGTGAAATGACGATTTGTTGTGGGAAGAGAGATGCAGGGTCAAGATGCACCAATTTTCCGAACCACCACCACTTTCTTTCAATGAAAAAGTGATAATATGTTTATTTCCCAACCAATTCAAATAAATTAGAACTCTGTTTCACCAGAAAACTCTCTTTCTAATCTAAGTTTTTTTCCCAAGAGAACTCCATTTTGTTCCTGCCTCTTTTCAAAGAATTGGCGAAATCATGGGCATAGTGGAAAAATATGATATTGGAGGGGATTTCGGGTTCAGGGCTGAAGTTAAGATGTGTGAGGAGATGTTTTGATGTGAGAAAACAACTTGTTATTAAAGCCAAGCCGAAGTCTTTCAACTACATTGGTTTAATTCGATAAATATTTCTAAAATTGAAATCCCAAAAAAAATAAAAAAGACACTACAAAGTTGAACTTCTGAAAATTTTCATTGAGTTTCTCTCTAATTTCACTAGATGACAAGTGCAAAACCTACTAATGCCGAATCGAAGTTTGGCCTAAAATGGTGGTTTCATGGGGAGAGACTGAGAGTGCATAGCTACAACCAGGAACTAACGGAGCAGAAGGAACAGAGAGAATGAAACCTAAAGGCGTGAGATAAATGGCCTGGCTAAGAAGTGAGGGGGAGAGAGAGAGAGAGAGAGAGAGAGAGAGAGAGAGAGAGAGAGAGAGATACCGCAACCCTGACATGGAGAGGGGAAACCTCTGCTACCGGGGGAAATGAGACATGACGGAGCTACCGTCAGAGATCATTGGATTTAGCCATCGCCTAGGGTTTTCTCGAGTAAAATTTTTCAGAAAAAATTCTGTAATGTCTAACGTGCTCCGTCGGTCACTAAAATGTGTGACCATCAAATCGTCAAATACCACGTAAGCCACTGCAGTCAAGATAGTTAATAAAGCTGGGTTTAATTGACGAGGCCCGTTAGGCCCATTCATCTCTGCTATATAAAAGCCATTCGTCTCCCCCACTATCTCTAATTTCTGGGTTTCTAGGGTTTTGCGTATCGCCTCACCCTCTCCTGCTCTCCTCTCCTCCTTCCTCTCAACCATGACTGCCCAGACCCAGGAAGAGCTCCTCGCGGCCCATCTCGAACAGCAGAAGCTTGATGTCAGTCTGATTCTCCTTTCTTTTTAAATTTGATATTTTGTTGTGTTTTTATATTGCTCTGCATCTGCTGCGGGATCCCTATTGTCATCCTGATTTTCTTTTCCTGCCTTGTTCTTGGTCAATTTTTTTAATTATGAAGCTCCGCCTTGTTTGTTAGATGTGGAAATGATGATTATGTGTTTCGTGTCTCGCCAAATGTGACAGAAATGCAGAGTATAGCATGTACTTGAAGTCTTTACTCCTACTAAACACGTGTGTCCTCCGGTCACTCTGCAAATTGTAGCCATTACAGTTCGGAAGGAAACTGCCAACTTATTAGTTAGGAGACATTGTTTCTTCACTTGTAGTTGCTCATCTTAATATTATTTTTGTTTCAGTCGAATTTTCTGTCTCCTTTGCTTGTCCTTCTGTGCGGTCACAGATTTGATCGACTTTGATATAGCTAAAGAAACTTTAAAACACCATTATTCGAGTTTGACTATTTGTATACATGGGTGTCCTTTTACCAGATCTTTAGAATGCAAGTTATGAATTATTTGTAGCCTGCTTCTTGAATTTTCCAAACGCTCCTTCTGGTTTAATTATGGGCGTCTTTGCCATTTTTTTGAGCTGCTGCTAGGGACTATTGCTTTTTGGCTACTAGAGAATTAGTGTATTTGATTTTTTTATGTTGTTAATTTTATTTATGATTGTGAATTTCATAATAGACGTTCCACTTTTTGTTGGCAGCCTGATCATCCTTTGGTTGAAGATGATGATGAGGATGATGAGGATGATGAAGATGATGATAAGGATGATGAAGAGGTCGATGGTAAGTGACTTGATTTTCTACTTGCTGTCCTCTTCCTTCTTTTATCTTTTAAACCTGTTTTTTATGAACATTCAAAACTTTGGTCAGCATTCATGAGATTAATAAATAATTTATATTGGCTGCCCCTAGTGTATTATCTATTGTGTAATAAAAGGAATTCAAAGATACGCTTGAACCACTTACATCCACAGTGGTGAACTTATCTTCTCTGTAAATCTATTCGTGATGAATATTCCAATAAGTTGTGACAAAACTACCTATACAAGGTACTGTATCAAATCTATGTTTAATAATGATAGATGAAATCAATTTAATGTTCGTAGCAATGCCCAAAACTTTTCATTAAATCCTATTTGGATTGTAATATAGTTATTGATGCAAGTTTTTTTTCTGTTGGTTCTACTAGTAAAAGCTTGAAAAATGTCCTTCCAATTTTGATTATTTCTCTCTTTTTGGTTTGTTTTGGTTTTTATGCTTCCATTAGCCATTAAATCTAAACCACCCCATTGCTGGGAAGCTGATTTGTGAGGGAGATATCAATATCAAAGATCTGGGCATCTGACCCCTTTTTTGTTAGGAAGGATTTGCCTCGTGGACAGTTTCATGTATGATTGAATATGCATAATTATCATCATCTGGAAAACTAGTTGATGATAAAATATATTCTTGGGGCATTTATTATGTAACGTCTTACCAAGAAAAAAACATGTACTCTTTTTTAACCTGTTCATGAAAGCTAAGGGCGTTCTCTTTTAATTTCAGTTTCCTGAAGCTTTTCCTGTCTTGAAAAAGTTTTCCTCTTATTTATATTCTCTTAAGAAATGGGCTCACTTATTTGTATATCTTTTTATGGTTATTTGTTTCCTCACTCGTCTTCTTTCTGCAGGACCTGATGGAGATGCCAGTGGTAGGTCAAAACAAAGCAGAAGTGAGAAGAAAAGCCGCAAAGCAATGTTGAAGCTTGGAATGAAACCCATCACGGGTGTCAGCAGGGTTACTGTTAAGAAAAGCAAGAATGTGGGTTTTCTTCTTACAATTTCATCAGGGCTTATAATTTACAAATTTAAATGTCAATGCTATAGCTAGTATGTAATTTGAGTCCTAGGTTTTATTTGTTTTTTAATACTTGGTCAAATTTTGTTTACATCATAACATGTAAACAAGATTTTAACAAGAATTAATAAAACAGAGGATTCTCTCCTGTAATTTACTCCTTTTACTGACAAGGTGCTTGTGATGAAACATCAGATATTGTTTGTGATCTCGAAGCCCGATGTTTTCAAGAGTCCTACCTCGGACACGTATGTTATCTTTGGGGAGGCAAAGATTGAGGACTTGAGCTCACAACTGCAAACCCAGGCGGCAGAGCGTTTTAAGGCTCCTGATCTTAGCCAATTAATATCGAAGTCTGAGTCATCAACAGTGGCTCAGGACGATGAAGAAGTAGACGAGACGGGAGTGGAGCCAAAAGATATCGAGTTGGTGATGACCCAGGCAGGAGTTTCTAGGCCAAAGGCTGTGAAGGCACTGAAGGCTGCAGATGGGGATATAGTTTCTGCCATTATGGAGCTTACCAACTGAGGAGCTTTTGTTAAACAGTCATCTTTTCTGTCTCGTCTTTGGTTATCGTCGGATCTTTGATGTGTGGTATGAGTATGACAAAGCTTTATTATGGAAGTGTTATTTTTCGAGTTGTGTGTGTTTTTTTTTACATTATTCAACCTGTTCTCAAGCTGTTGGTAAACACCTCGTCTCATTCCTCAAGTACTTAATCGAATCTTGGTGCTTTCTTTCTTTCCATCTCCCTCGCTTGAAATTTGAAGGGTTGACATTTTGAAACGGACCATTTTCCGTGTTATGAAGTTCGAGAGTAAGATTATGGTAGTAGACTTATTTTCCTCAAGTCTTTTATCTAATTTGTTATCGACTTTTGAATCATGGAAACTGTGTTTTTGTTTCTGCTTGGATTCTGATGCGTATATAGTAAACTACCCAACAAATAAATTTATTTTTGATAAACTTTCCGATTTTGTCACAATTTTGTAGTTAGAAACGATTGTGGATGTGCGAAGTGTGATACCATATTTTGGTATGCATTGAAAAGCAGGAGTAAGTAAAACCAGAAATTGATGGAAGGAGACCCTGCGAAGCAACGAGCAGTGAACATGACTAATTTTTCTGTGCGCTGGATAATTTTAGAGCAGTGTCTCCTGTTTTACCATTACTGGTATCATAGAAGCATATTTCTTTTTCCCGTGTACAACAAATGTTAGCATATGTACTCAGGAGTCAGCACCAACTGCATGAAACCCATAATCTATCAAATGCCAGTAAAACTATTTTTCAAGTTCCACGTAGAAGTGCATGGTTATTCCCCTCAGCATACATCACAAGCCTCATCAGTTGCACTTTGAGCAAAACATTCATTTCACAGTTTGATAGGCAGTGACGTAAATGCCTTAAAAGTCACAAACAAAAGACAGGTTCATAGCAAGCCTTTCAAAGTGCAAAAGGGTAACAAGGTCTGCCTAGCGCTTGACAAATTGAGAAGATGGATGAAACCGCATCATTTAGAAAGATCGCCCATCCAACACACAGCAGGCACATTATTCCATGCACAGGGACTGATCTCCCATCCAGAACATGATGTCGAAGTTCCAGCAGCCATGGCGTTGTAATCAGCATCCAAACCATCCCTGTCAAGCATAGCAACGGCACCAGTCATAATTGATTGGTCATTCACCAATACAGAATTCTGCTCAAGCCAGTCTGACACAAACAAGGCATCTGGGTGTGTAAAATTTAACCCAGTTTGAAATTCCTTTTCTTTCACATGCGACCAAGCCTGCTCAAGTGGTTCGGTTTTCACAATGCTTCCTGCGGAACAATCACCCAAATCATGAAGCTCTAACAAAAGAAAAGGATTCATCGAACTTTGGGACAGCCAAGAAAAATCCAGTGTTATACCGAAAGGAAGTTGCACATTGATATAGAAAAGAGAAAATTATCATAAATGATAAACAAAAAGGCTGCAGCACCATGACTGAATTACAGATAAGACGATTTCCTCCAGTATATGTGCAGATGCATCCCATTTCTTCTCCTAAAATCATCGAGGTCCAAAACACACACAAATTCATCATCTAACAACAATAAATAGACTCACCTGAAAAGGCCTCAGCAGGTGGAAATTCTTCAAACGAACTTCCACTGGAGCTAATTGGGGTACACTCGGTGAAACGTTGATGGCCAGAATGTCCAAATGGTGTAGGAGGCTCAATATAGTCTTTCCATTCTGTCTCGTTCACATTCAAATTTGAACCGGGTAAAACATTTCCAGGACTCAAATTAGATGAATTCTTGCCAGTCGAACGATCTTTCACAATGCACACACTATTTGCCTCACGAAGTAAAGCATCAAGAAGGCCACTGTTACCTTGTGACGAACAATCCGATCCAATTACACTATTTGATGATGGAAACTGAATAAAGGCATCAACTGATTCAGGAATATGTGGCAAGGGAGACGTCTCCCAGCTGCCTAAATCAGCTTTTGCAAATTGGAGTGAAGGGAGCTCCAACTTCTCTTCCCCGGTAAGGGGCTTAGAAGCAGAGGAATTACCATTTGAAAGGGAATGGTCACCCTGGAATACACCAAGAGACATTGTGCTCTTAGTGGCAATATCAGGGTCATAAGAAAAGTATGAACCCAATGACTGCGCAATTTTATCACAAGTATAGTCCACAAATTGGTCAACAGAGCTTTTGTAACATTCATCTGAACTTGGAAATATCGATGTCGACTCTCGCATTCGCTTCTCGCGATGAATAGTTGGTGTCATGAAGCTACCATATTGAGAAGAAACATAACCTTTTTGCAACAGGTTACTAGGAGACATCTTTAGAAGCTCAGAAGCATAAGGTAAAAGTTCCTGATTGACCGTAAAGCGGTCGAATATTGCATCTGGTATTAATTCATAGCCAGCCAGCCACGGATCATAATCTTCCTCTCCATTATCAATTCCTCCAGTTTCTTGACCTTCTTGACGAGCCTCTAAGGCTTGCAAACACAATTCAGGAGGATACAGTGGAAGACCAGCCCGTTGACGTCTCTTGATACGAGTATTCCAATAGTTCTTTATCTCATTATCTGTACGACCAGGTAACTGAGAGACAAATAGGGAAAATATCAACTAATCAGTTCTTCAAAAAGTGTGCTGATAAATACATAATTAGATGAAGAAACATAGCAGTTTCACTGATTAAGAAAAACATTATCTACAATCATCATAACCTCCTCATGTAGCCAGAAAATATTGATTAGCTTTTACAGCACTAATTACAAACTTAGAATGAAGTACTTACTCCTGAAAAATTGTAATGTTCACTAAAATACAAAATTCAACAAATGATTTCTTCAAAATGTCTTTTGAAGGAGCTCATATCTTCCTTCGCATAAAATTTTTCTTTAATTTTAATACAATTTTCTTTCTAATACTTTTTTACTTATCCTTGTTTCATAAAACTAAAAGACATAATAAACCATAATGGTCAAATTGCTCCAGTTGGCAATTCTAGTAAAGTGTAAAAAATCATCATGGCTCTCTCGGGACTTCAGGAATATGATTGCTTAGTCAAAGAAGCATAAATACCAAGAGAGAGAGAATGTTGATTCCTGTCTGCAGACTGTTTCGATAAATAGCTATAATTTCTTGCAAACATAATACCTACAAAATTGAAAGGCTACATTGCAGTAATACAAACAAAACAATGAACAGCAACAGATGCAACATCAAATAAAGCAGATGCATGGCCTTCCAAGTCATGTAAATATTCTTAAGAACATATCTGTGGATATGATGATTTGTAGGTAAAGACACCAACAAAGACCACAATGATAGACCAGGTATTAATCATATTTAGTGTAAAGTCCAAAGTTAAGTCTCCACCTGGATAGTACTTTATGTAGTTAATCTATATATGATCCAAGTAAATATTCTTTAAGTTATGACTAGCTTCAAAATATAACTACCCAAAAGAAAAACATACATACATGTGCCGCCATGCGTGCCCATTTGTTTCCCATTGCAGCATGAAGTTCAATTATCAACTGTTCTTCCTCTGCTGTAAATGCTCCTTTCTTCAAGTTTGGTCTTAAGTGATTTGCCCAACGCAATCGACAGCTCTTTCCACAACGAGAAAGCCCGGAATGCTTCTGAACAGCATTCCAATTTCCCTCCCCATGCTTCTTGACATAGTCCACAAGAATAGCATCTTCAGTAGATGTCCATGGTCCTTTCTTCAGACTAACTCCACCAGCATTTGTCTCATTAACTTCATCTAGCATCGATGACGCAGATGCATCCTTATAATGCAACCTGTCTTCGCTCTCATTTGTTGAGTTACTCATCCCTCAACTTGCAACCAAACAAAAGATCCTGCCAACAACTGATACTAGTTACGATAAATTTTTTTTTCTTTTTTAAATTTAAAGTTGAACTAGGTATATAACGAAGCCTAAGAAATAGATCCAAATGGATACAGAGGACTATAAAAGCTATGATAATTCACTTTGCTTATCTTAATATGTGAATATTATGACCAATCTAGTATCATAAGCAAGATAAAAATAAATAATTAAAATGATAGAAATTCTAGCATAACCCAAGATATTGTGTGGAGACAGTGCCAGAAAAATCAAATCCAGAGGAAAAGGCATAATGTTCATAAAAATTGAACGTGGCTATTCAATTTAATAGTTTATAGTCATCAAACTGGTAATGAACACTAAAATAAAAGTCATAAAGCTTCAAATGAAGACAAAAATAAAAATAAAATAAAAAATGTTTTCCCATCAACGAAACCAACAACTACATTCATCCAACAACTACATTCAAAGGCAAATAGATAAAATAATTCAACAATAATCTCTGCCTAATCCGAAATGAAAGTAAAGTTTCCTTTCAAAACATGAAGTGATGACAGTCTCATTACTGAGTACATAATTTCATCCACGTAATAATATTCCACTGCAGAGAATGTTAAATCCGACAGTCCACATCTATACCTCCATTGGGAAAACGAATGAAATAAGTAAAAATAATAATGCGGAATACCTGAATCGCGACCGGACAGAGTGGAGAAAAGATAGTAATCGGTAAAAAGCTGAAGGTCAATTGTGGTATGTGATGAGCCAAGAGCTGGAAACAAAATGGTGAAAACGAAGATCTGAAGCCAGCAGAACAGGAAAGATGAAGAGAAAAAAAAAAAAAAAAAGTCACAGATGAGAAATCAAGAGCTCAAAAAGTGAAGCAGTGGAGTAATTGAGGGGTAAGAGCATGAAAGGAAGGAAACGTAAGGGTAAAATGAGGAGGAAGTAGAGGAGAAAGAAACCCTAAATTAAGGTAGATGGGAGGGTAGAAACAGAAAAAAGAGAGAGAGAGATCAAAAGAGGGGAAGGAAGGTCCTCAGTCCCAAGGGGAAGCATTAAGAGCAAAGAGAGGGAGAGGAAGAGGAAGAGAGGATGGAGAAGGAGAGACGCAGAAGAAAGAGAGATTTGAAATGGTAGGGAGAGAGAGAGAGGGAAAGTAGGCGGAGAGAAAGGCGGAGAAAGTTGGAAAGATGAAGCATCAGCTCGGCTCTCTTCCACTCTCCCTTCTTCTCCCACTTCCACTCTCTCTACTTAAATCAATCACCTAGTCAGCTCCCCTTGTAATTACCAATATATTCCATTTCTTCTCAATAAACACTACGTGTTGTAAATTGTAACGTATAGAATTAGGGGTGGATAAAATCGAACCGACGATTTTGGTCCCAGTTTTGCCCACCAAATGAACCGTTTCTGGTTTCAAATACTCGACACCCACAGTCCACGGTCCGATTACACCCAAACTCCCCAAAACAATAAAAAAATGAGAAAGTCCAATTTGAATCTCAAATTACGGGGCGAGGGACAAACTGAACTCTACTTTATATTTGGGTATAAATAAAACTTTAAACTATCTACTTTGAATAAGTTAGTATTTGCTGTTAAATACACTTGTGGTCGCCCACGTTTTACATGTTGGCTACTACGTTTTGCACGAGGGTGAAGGCATTTAAACGAAGGCGATCTCTGTGGTAGCCCACGTTTATGCGAGGTTTCCCTTGTTTTTACGCACGGTCAAAATTAAGACAAAACTACAAAATTAAAACAATTTATAAATTGATCTGTAGGTGGATGCAACGTCTAAAATTAGGACGAAACTGCAAAGAAATGGTGTGAGAAATCAAAACTGCGAACAAAATCGATGGAAGACTAGGTATTAGAGGTCAAAATTCACAGGAGAGAGAAATTAGATCGCTCGCAATCACTTGCGTTTCGCACGACGACGACCACACATAAGAACAAGAGCAACCTCATTTAAAATGCAAACAACTGCGGAGGTCACCCTCACTTAAAACACGAGCGACTACAAGTATATTTTACAGTGCCTAACGACATGTATTGACTTGTACGATAGAGATAGTTTCATATTTTATTTGTTCCCAAATATAGTGTTCAAATTAGACTTTTTCTTAAAAAAATATAAATAATTTTTTCAAATTTCTTTTTTGGCACAATGGAACACACGTCGGTCCCAGAATCCCACTGTTATGGGTCAACCTCAGTTTTGTCCAAACCTCTGCCTTGCATTGTCCAAAGTCAATTTAAAACACAACCACACACTTGGTGCAATTGCATACAAAAGCCCGACAAAAAATGGGTCCCAAATAAAACGAAGATGGAACAATTTAAAATCTTGTGAAAACCGTAAAGACAACATATGTTCTATTATTCTTCAGTCTGCCTAACCAGCTTTCCATAATTTTAATTTCATATAAACTAATCTTTTTCACAGACCTGCTCCTTCAGCTCCACAGATCCATCATTAACTACTCTTCCTCATCATAGTCTTCATCGTCCTCATCCAACCTCTTACCAAGCTGCGCAAGCTGAAGTGGATCAATGGCCATCTTGTTTACACCAGATAGAGACCACCCAGGGTATTCTTCGTGTTCAGGCTCCTCAATTGGTTCAGGTGCTGGTGCCGGAGGTTCCGCTGCGGTGTTTTTAGAGTCCTCGTTCATGTTCAAGTCAGAATTTAGGTCAATGCTTGAAGGGGCTGCATCTGATGCATCGCTCGGAAGGATGGCTTCTTTTGCCACTTGCTTTGACCCACAATCATTATCAATATTTTGGTTCAACTCATTTTTACCAGGCTGATGCGATGTGCAAGGGTCAGCCTCAACCTCGTGCTGGATGGTGTCTCTTTCTGCATTTCGGCTGCTGCGTCCACGGCCTCGTCCTCGACCTCTGCCTCTTCCTCTCCCACTGCTGCTGCCATGGCTCATCTCCTGCTGTAGAAGGTTTAAGGTAGCTTTTCCTATCAGCAAATTCCTTTATGTTTCACCGTTATTTTTATTTCATTATATATTAAATAAATTTAAATTAAAAATTGCAGGAACTATTTGAGTCTCTATTTAACGAAACACAAAGTGAATTACACTCAGAAATTAAAAAATAAAATACCATCTTGCTCTTTCTTAATTCCTCGTCACTGTCATTGTTTTCTTCAACAGTGGGTTTCCTGGTAGTAACAATAAAAATAAACTTTTTAAAACAAACACAGATCTTGACAACTGAATGAAAATGAAGAAAAAGGAAAACAGTATCATTCTTTCTTACCTTTTCTTCCGATCTTCAGATGCAGCATCGGGGTGAGCGTGACCATAGTCAGGAACCCGGCTAACAACTTCTCTCAGGAAATCAAACACGTTATAGCTTTGTACACAGTGCTTTCTGCCATCAAGATTAAGAAGCCAACTAACAAAACAATTCTAAATCTTGGCACTACCATGAGAAGAAAAGGGGATAACGTAATGAATACCAAAATAACTTTACCTTAATGAAAATTAAAAGAAGGTTAAAATGGGAATATAGTTAAACCGAGTACTTGTTTTTACTATTTCCACTGCTTGGCCATTTCCGTAAAAGTATACCAAGGGAAATGTTTATGTTTTAGACTGTTGTTCACTCATAAATAAGAACTATTTGGAAGAAGAGCGCGAGTCAATATGATATTAGCGTTGGTTTTTCTAACCAACTTTTTGTTTAAAAAAAATAAACAAACACGGCCATAGCTCTCCTCAAAAATCAGGAGTGATTAACTGTGTGAGGAACCTACCAAGGTCTCTAGTCATCCAAATGTAAAGAAGTACATTCCTCTGCCAGCTAAATGAAACTAAATCGTATGCTGCTACTTGGTAATATTATATGAAGAGGACAATGAAATATTTCATATCCACCATAATTTGTTCATCACCAAAACACATAAATGATAGCATGTTCAAAGAGGAGCACAATGGTCATCATTTTACGACACAGCACACAGCATAACAACAATGACAGGGAGATATTTAGTGTTAGCGTTCTACATGTCAGCACACTTGCTGAATATTCTTTCTGTTACTCACACTTTATGTATGTTTTCTCTCACCTTTAATTCACAGTGTGGCATTGTAGAAGGTTCTACATTTATATATTCTATACATTCTTTATGAGATTAATGAGATTTCATATCCTTCGAGCATCATCTTTCTTCTCTCCAGAAATCCAACTTAGTATTAGAGTCTGATAACCTCTCCGACCAGTAATTTGGTTCTTCTGACTACTGATCCCTTCCATCAATCAGGATGTTCCCCTACTTGTTCTTCATTTCTTCTTCGTGTCCTCCCTTCTCAAAATCAAAATAGAACAGATAAACTCTTTTCTTCAAATTATTTAATCTGAAAAAATCAGCTTCTAAATATCATTGATGCAAATGGTTTGGAGTGTTTTTTTATTTCTTCTCGTCATCCCCCCTCAGTCTCTGGATAATATCAACTTCACCCCAAACCCGGAGTTTGCAATTTGAGAGCACTACAACAGGTTATGAGCTGGTTATATGCCTCGCTCACGGATTCTCTTCTCTCTCAAGTCGTTGCTTATTCCTCGGGGACTGATATTTGGGATGCTCTCTCTCGCTTGTATTCCTCTACTTCTCTTACGCGTATTACAGAGTTACGCGGAAAACTCCAGCATATCGGCAAAGATGGTCTCTCGTCCACTGAATATGTTCAGCAGCTTTTGTCTATTTGCAACAATTTGGCAACGATTGGTGAACCCGTTTCCCTCAAAGATCAACTCATTTACTTTCTTAATGGTTTAGGTAGTAACTATAACCTTTTTGTTACTGTCGCTCCACTGGATCAACAATTGAGGATGTTCACAGCTTACTTTTAAACTATGATTTTTGACTTGATAAGCAGAATCTTGCTCCTGCACCTTTAGCTCCATCTTCTATTGTTTCTGCGCCTCCCACTGTTTTCCAGACTTCCTTTTGACCGCAACAACGATCTTCTCCTGAACAAGCATCCTATTTTTCTTCTTAACAGAATACTTCTACTCCCAGTCCTCTGGATAAA
Source organism: Begonia peltatifolia (assembly GCA_022433055.1). Classification (NCBI taxonomy): domain Eukaryota; kingdom Viridiplantae; phylum Streptophyta; class Magnoliopsida; order Cucurbitales; family Begoniaceae; genus Begonia; species Begonia peltatifolia. The sequence goes on along the minus strand of CM039520.1, from coordinate 22,525,934 downwards.
CCTGGGTTTTTCTGTCAGTCACCCCGACCTCCAAAGGGAAATGGGTATAGCCCCAAATGTCATATCTGTTTTAAGGTTGGTCAAACATGGCATTCAAACCATCCTTCAATGTTCTCTTCCTCTAATGGCGTTACTTCTACTCCCTGGTGTATGGACTCTGGAGCCTCTGTTCATTTCACACCTGATTTTTCTCAACTCTAGAAAGTTACTCCTTATTTTGGTCTTGATCAAGCATCGGTAGCTGATTATAAGTCTCTGGATATCTCTCATATTGGTCGGGTTACAATTCCTATTACCTCCTCTATAGCTCTTTGCCTTCCTAATACTCTTCTTACTCCACTCATTTCTTTAAACCTATTAAGTATCATAGCTTTGTGTCAAGACAATAATGTCAGCGTTGAATTTTTTTCTTTTCATTTTAATATTAAGGACCTGCATTCCAAGGTGACTCTCCTGCAGGATTCTCTGCGTAGCGGATTATATCTTCTCTAGCCCTCTTTGCTCACTTCCAGCTCTGCACCTTTTGTTCTGACAACTTCAATTTCCTCTGACATATCACTTTGGCAACTGTGCCTGGGACACCCTCACTTATCTACTATTTCTTGTATCTTTTCTCTTTGTAATTTTTCTTTTCCTAAGACAGTTTCCACAAATGTCTATAAAACTTGTTTCAGCAGCAAATCTCATCATTTACTTTTTTCCAATTTAATATCTCACTCGTCTCATATATTTCACATGGATTTGTGAGGTTCTTCTCCCATTATCTCCACCAATGGTTTTAGGTATTTCTAGTTAATCATTGATGATTTTAGCCATTTCACGTGGATTTATTTTTTAAAAGCTAAAGACAAAGTACAGTTTCTTTTTGTCGCTTTTCATTTCTTAGTTGCCACCCAGTTTCGTAAACACATTAAATGTGTGCAATCTGATTGGGGTGGTGAGTTCTGCACTTTTTCTTACTTGTTCACATCCACTGACATTTCTCATTGTGTCTTTTGCCCTCACACTCCTGCTCAAAATGACAGGGTGGAGTGCAAGAATCGCCACATGGTTGAAACAGGGCTCTCTCTTCTATTTCATGCACATGTTCTGCTGTCTTAATGACCTTATGCCTTTGATACAGTAGTCTACCTCATCAATCAAATGTCTCACCCCTATCCTAAATAATCTTTCTCCTTTGCACTATTTGTTTCAACAACCTCCAACTTATTCTCATCTTCGCATTTTCGAATGTAGCCAGTTCCTACACTTACGTCTCTATAACTCTCACAAACTACAACCACGATCTCTCGAATGCATGTTCCTTGGTTACAGCAGCCAACACAAAAGGTATCTTGCTCTTTGTCGTTCATCTAACAGTATCTATATTTCGAGGATGTTATTTTTCACGAATCATCCTTCTTGTTCTCCATATCAAGTTCTTCTTCTATAGTTTCTAATCTACCTCTCTCTATTTCTATTTCATCTTTCCTGTTCGGGCTCTGCTCCATCTCCTCCATAACCTAATTCTTTTTTTTCAGCACCTTCTCTTCCTATGTCTCTCAACCCTATATCTACTTCTTCTGCACCTTATCAATGTGTTTTTTCAGCACCTTCTCTTCCTATGTCTCCAAACCCTATATCTACATCTTTTGCTCCTGATCAACGTGTACATACAGTTCCAGTTACTACCAATAGGCATATGATGCTTACAAGGTCAAAAGCAGGTGTTTTTCGTCCTAAGGTAAGGCTTGCAACTAGTCTCTTTGATAAATTGGAACCCACCTCCTACTCTGAGGCTTCCAAAGATCCTCATTGGATCTAAACTATGAAAGAGGAAATGAGTGCTCTTAGTGCGAATCACACTCGGACTCTTGTTCCTCTTCTGCCAAATAGAACTTTGATTGTTGGAAATGAGTTTTCAAGCTAAAATACAATCTTGATCGTTCTATTAACTGTTACAAAGCTCAACTCGTTGCCAAGCGTTTCCAACAAACTGAAGGTCTAGATTACTACGAGACATTCAGTCCGATTGTCAAGCGCACAACCATTAGACTTGTTTTATCTCTAGCCATTTCTCTCAAGTGGCAACTAAAGCATCTTGATGTCACCAATGCTTTCCTACATGGTAACCTTGCTGAAACTGTTTCCATGGAACAGCCATCGGGCTTTATAGTTTCTACTCATCCCTCTCTTGTTTGTCGCTTAAAGAAATCCTTATATGGGTTCAAGCAATCCCCTCGTGTCTAGTTCCACAATCTTCAATAAGCTCTTCTAAAATTTGGGTTTCTTGGGGCTCGAGCTGACTCCTCTCTCTTCATTTATCTTATTCTTGTTTATGTTAATGATACCTTACTCGCAGGCAATGACTCCATCACCATCGAGGCTTTGATTGGCTTTTTATGCTTTGAATTCGCTCTTAAAGATTTGAGTACGCTTCACTACTTTCTTTCATCTCAATTTCCTCTACTGCTGACGGCTTTCTGCTCAACCAATCCAAGTATATTGGTGTTCTGTTAATGCGTGCGAATATGCACTCTTGTGAGACGTTGATAGTCCTATGGTGTCTAGCCCTCTTCTCACAAAAGCTTCTAGTACTCCTTTACAATATAGCTCTGTTTTTTGAAACTTCATCGAACCTTTTCAATATTGTAGACCGACCCAGCCAGACATCGCCTTCTCTGTCAATAAGCTTTGCCAATTTATGCATTGTCCAACTGATATTCATTGGCAAGCTCTTAAGCGGATTCTGCGTTGCCTACAAGGAACAACTAATTATTCCCTTGCGTACCAACCATCTCCTTTATTCAATATTCTGGAATATAGCGATGCTAATTGGGCATACTCCATTGATGATCGGCACAATACCAATGAATATTGTATCTTTATTAGTTCAAATTTAATTTCGTGGTCTTCTACTAAACAGCGCACTCGGTCTCTCGTTCAAACACCGAAGTTAAATATTGCTCTGTAGCCAATGGTGTTGCTGAAATAATCTCGCTTCTCTTAGCGAAGTTTTGCCATTGCTTAAATATGTTCCAACTGTCCTTTGTGACAACATTAATGCCACGTATTTAGCTACAAATTCTGTGCTCCACTCCAAAGCGAAACACGTTGATTTAGATTATCACTTTGTTCGAGAGAAGGTTGCGTCCAAGCAACTCATTGTTTCTTTTGTTCCATCTAATTCTCAACTTGTTGATGGCTTCACGAAGCCAATGCCATCGTCTTCTTTTCTAATGTCATGTACCAAGCTCGGCGTGCTTCTCCCTTGAGATTGAGGGGAGATGTTAGCGTTCTACACATCAGCACACTTGCTGAATATTCTTTTTGTTATTCACACTTTATGTATGTTTTCTATCACCTCTAATTCACAGTCATGTAGCACGGCAGAAGGTTCTTCTACAAATATATATTATGTACATTCTTTATGAGATTAATGAGATTTCATATTGTTCGAGCATCATCCTTCTTCACTCTAGAAATCCAACTTTTAATGCCAATCTCTACTGCAAAAGTAGAGAGGAAAAGAGGAATCATGATCACAATGTTTTAAAAAATGCGTCTTGTCTTTTTACCCCATTCATGACACAGATATTCCAAAAAAAATTGATACCTTGAATTCTAATACGTTCTCTTATATTTGTCTTTTATGATATTTCATACAACACTAAATATCAAGCGTCATGGCATTCCTCTCCTCTCCTTTCAGGACATCAAGATGTTTGTCTTTTTATTCTGCATTATTAGACCACTTCTGGTCAATAGTTTGAAAACTGTTCCTACATACTATCCAAGCTAAAAGTCATTCTACATAAATCACAGCAGTTGAATTGATTGCTAGTAGTTCACATTTTTTTGTTGCATTAGATTTTGATGTCAGACTCCAATCCCAAAGAAATGCAAGCGCAGGAAATCATATCATTAGATAGTTCACAAACCTACAAGAAAATAGAACTATTTGCAGATGGATTGTGGAATTAATGGGATTTATCAACTGCCTTTTGTCCTAAAAAAAGATATTCCTCGATTGGCAAAGCAAGTTAACCACACTTATTTTTTTATTGGAAAAATATTAAAAAACAAGAAAATTGATTTACTGAAGCTAAAATGTGTTTGAATCAAATCCATTATTATCAATTTACTGATACTACTGAACATTTCTTAAAAAGTCTAGCATAATCCTCGACTTACAAATGCAATGAGCTCATTGTTTTTGCACCCCTCTGAAGGGTGATCTCATATGTACGGTCACAAAGGTCTTGCAAAAACAACTCCAAAGCTTTAGCTGTATTAATAGTCAAACAGACAATGATAAAAAATTTAAAAAATATGAGACTACAAGGTTTATGAAACTAGAAAAAATGGCATTACTCACAAACTAAGACAGGAACTGCTAATGCTATCTTTCCAACATCCTCATCTGCCTGCATTATCTTTTTAATGCGAGCCTGATAAAGAATTGCTTTAATCAGACAACAGAACACAAAACCAGATATTTAAAGAGTAGAAAATCATAAATTCAAACCCCATAAATCAACTTTTTGTCACATAACCAACATGCAGCATAAATAAATTTAAGGGATGAATCAACGTTTAGTCACATAACCATGAAGGATAAATAAATGTAAGGGATGATACTATGTCAAGTTAATAGAGATGCGAGTAACCTTATCCCTGAGTAAAATATTTCACACAACTAAAAATTGACTAAAAAGTGTGCACGCTGAACCTTAATATAAAAATTAATAGGATAATAAATTGCAACTTGCTTCGATAATTTTGTATTTTATTATGGGAGTCAGATACTCAAGCACAACAACAAAGTTGCCGAGGCAAGATGTGTTAATAGGCTGACAATTTTCTGCCTAAATGAAAGAGAAGTGGCGGAAATCAGTTTATCAAGAGGATTGAAAACCAACTAGGTTATTAGCTACGCCTTCCACTTTTCACTATATATCAATCTTCACAATAGTATAATCCCCTGCAATTTAGTTCTCCATAGCCACGGCTAGAGCTTTTTTTATTTTTTGGCTCCCCCTCTTGTATACACAATTCTTTGATTAACGATAAAAATGGGATCAAGAAAATTGTAAAAAACTCTTTACAGTGACTCATAGGAAAACAATACACGCCAGAGATATTATCTAACTTTTCATGAAGAGTGCATTCAAATTTCTAAGAGATACTACTAATTCGTATGTTGTTCCAAGCTCAACAAAACCATGGCATGTCCACGGCGGGTGCAGTTTTATGCGTTCATTTACAAATCTAGTAATCAAAAGAATGTAAAATACAGGAACTGATAACGCCATAGCACTGCTCAGATTATATAATGGACTCAGAACATTCTTAAGCAATTATAAATAGAAAAATGTTCAAATGGAAGAATCTGTAGAAATCGGACTACGTGTATGAAAACACAAAATATATCTTCTGAACAGTTAAACGACACTCTAACACTGGGCCGAAAGAGAAATAAACCAGATCATGAGTTCCAATTCAACCCCAAGAAATAAAAAAATAATAATAATACATTATTGGAAAAACCAGCTCAAAACCCAAAATTCGAGAAATGCATAACCTCAAGGCATTTTAGTTGGCATCCAAAAACGTCAGAATGAAACGAAAAACATGGAAAATCAATATTCAAAAAGAACGAAGGAATTGAAGAAATCAGTGGAGCAGGTATCTCAGAAAGACAGCAAATAGCAACACAAGAAATTGCACTCCATCAAGAGCAATCGAAACGATTGTAAAAAGAAACAGAGAGAAGTATAGGACGAACTTACAGCGGGAAAACGGGTATCAAGCTTCTTCCTCATGCGGACGCCAAGTCAGAATCGAAACCAAACAAAAACGAAGAAGAAAATTGACGAAGGTTGTTTCTCGATCTGGATTAATAAAAAGAAGGAACAAATTCATGAAAAAAAAAAACAGGAAAAGAATTGAAGGTAAAGTAACAGGGCTGTGAGGTAAAGGGCGTACCAGGTAGACGGGAAAAGTCAACTGACTATTCCTGGGTCGTTTGTAATTTGGCCAATGGCCATTTTTCGCACCATTTGACGTGGCTATCTTCTCTCTCTACACACTCGATCTTTAACCCAAGATATGGTGGCAAAATACGGCGCCAGTCCATCTCTTTTCCGATGCCTCCGCCGCCGCTTCCGACGATCACCACCCAACTCCCAACGGAGAAGAACTTGGAACCTAAGCTTTTCTCCTGCAGTTTCTGCCGCAGACAGTTCTCCGCCTCTCATGGCTTGGGCGGCCACCAGAATGCGCATAAGCAGGAGCGCGCGCTCGCCAAACGCCGTCAAAGGCTCGATGCTCGACTTTTCTATCCCTACCCTTCAGTCTCTTCACACCCTATCTACCCTTCTTCTTGCTACAGATCCTCGTTAGGAGGTAATCCTGCCCCTCCCTACCCATGCCCCCCCTCCCATGGCTATCGCTTTGGACGTGGCGGTGGGTGGGCATCTGGACATCCCATGGCCATCATGATCCAACAGTCGTCTGATGGATCGAGAATGGAGGACGTAATGGCTTACAATGCCAACTACTCTTGTCGATTCGATGAAGAGAGTGATAGAGCAGTTCACAGCTACGTAGTGGGAGTGAATGGTTCCGCCTGTAAAGCTACCCACACATCCTGGGCTTCATCTGTCACTCAGGAACACCCGCACCGCAGATTGCAGTTCGTCTCCAACTTCTGATTCGACCATTCTTGTACTAGTTTATAGCTCTTTCTCTTAGATTTTTGAATATTTGGCTGTATTTTAAAATAATATTTTGTGAATAACATATGTTTGAAAAGCAGTAAAAAAATCAGGAGATGTAAACTGGGGGTGTCTTCCCAGGTTTCACCCTGCCACGAGACATATAAATGTTTAAAATAAGTATATTACGATCATCAACAAACAGACAACAGGCAAACGAATTCTAGCGATCAGCAAAGCGAATAGACCAAGAAACTCAACTCGGACTATTGGGACGAGTGGAAGAAGTTGAAGAGTCATTTTATGAACTATTTTTGAAGTAAGTAAAAGCTTTGCTGCTTGTTTTCTCTCTGGATAAACCTGTGCGGTGGTGAATGGTTGCTGTGGAGCTGTGCTTGTTCAATTATGTCTCACTTTCAAGTGCGGGGAGCTGGAGTGCGACGCATATTGCTATACTTTTTGAAGACATAACTCCGAAGTTACCATCCATTTCTAACTCCTTTGCCGTTGTGGCTCTTTAGCCTCTCCATCCTCCTTCCTATCCAGTTTTCATACGACACAAATGGAACTCTTCGCAGCAACCAACCAGCTCCTGGAAACTCTGGACTTCTCAGCATCGTCTACGCATGCCCTGTGTACTGTCTTTCATCCATCTACTTGAATAATTATTACACATTATCTAATCCGTGTTATCAATTAATCTCTTAAAATATAATTATTTATAATAAATTATAAATAATTAATTTATTATTCGACGCATAAGCCATTACTAATAAGCGAAAGAGAAAGAGAATAAAAAGAGAATTCAATTCAGTGTTTTTCTTTTTTAAAAATAATATTTATTAAGCCAATAAAAGGAAAACGCGGGGGTCTAACTCCTCAAAAACCTCCCAAAACCCTCCGACGCAGAAAGGGGCGAGGAGAGACGTCGAAGACGATGGGCGCCAAACCAGGTGAGAAGCAGGACTATGCCGCATTGGCCGAACTCTTTCGACACCATATCGACTCCTTCGACTATCTCGTTGAATCTGGTCTCGAGATTCTCTTCAACAGCGTCAAGCCTGTCCAAGTTCACGACTCCTTCACCAACAGAAAGCTGAGAAATATCCTTTTTTTTTTTTTTTTTTTTCTTTCCATCGATTACTCATTCCCTCTGTTTTCACCGTCGAAACTCCTATGTTTTGTTTTTCCTTTTCCGCCTATACAAAATTTGTGTGAAATAATTGCTTTTCTCTTGATTTGTTCCCTTACTTTGGTTGGGTAAACCTGAGTTGTATCCACCTCAGAAGGAGCGCCTCTCCAAAACAATGAGAGAAGCTCTGCTTCCTCACGAAGTATGATGCTATAATCTTCATAATTTTACACCTTCTGTTTTCATTACTATTTTTTGTACTCGTTTATTATGTAATTTGGTTGCATTCTTGCTCGAACAGTGTAGGCAAGCTAAAATTTCGTACACGGGAAGGTTTATCGGGGATGTCTGCTTTCAGTATGATGACAAAGCTGTCATAAGAGAGAAATTTAGCTTTGGGCAATTTCCTATAATGCTAAAGGTCGGTCCCTTTAGTTTCTTCTCTTTGGGTTTTCTCAATTTTCGTAACCTTTTTTTTTTAGCTGGCTCACTAACAAGTGTTATTTGCTAACTATCACTTGTCTACAGAACAACGAAATATTTTAACCTGTTACTAGAATACGAGATTCTTTGGTTGATTTACTTCATCGTGGAGGACGCTGTCTTTTTGAAAATTACATTTTAACCTTGCTGCTTTTATTTTAGATTTAAGAATAATTTGTAGATAATACCCTAAATTTTCAGCTTTATGCTTTACCATTTCTCTCATTCATGAAATTTGCTTGGACGGTTTTCATTGCTCATTTATAATTTATTGATAATTCATCGTAGCAATCAATGAACTGAAACATAGCTACATAGAAAGTCATTTTAGTACAGCTAAGAGTATAAATTTTCTAATGACAAATCAAAAAATCATCTGGTCGGGATGAAAAACTGGTTCAGGGAATGGTGTAAATCTATCAAATTTCAAGTTTCATTTGCTTATTTTGCCAGTGATTAGTGATTGTGTTTTTCTTCAGTCAAAGCTTTGTCATTTGAGAGGTGCTGATCCTCAAAAGCTAGTGTCCTGCAAAGAAGAAGCATCAGAAATGGGTGGGTGAGTAATTTAATTTATCCTCTCACTTTTGAGTTTTTAATTCGTCTTTTTTTTTTTTAAGAAGAATAATTTTATCAAGATGGCGTAGAAAGTTTCTATTCATCTTCACAGCCATATATAATTTATACAAAATTTGGAATGTAAGTTTTTTGTCGATGAGGCTTAAAAAAAGCTTTTTGTGAGTCAATTTGGTTAAGTTTCTTCTTTATTTTTTAACCATAGAAGAAGAGATACTTAATTAGGATATAGTGAAAAATATTTGTTTGCAGTCCTGGCTTGGAAATTGTTAAATACTCCTATTCTTGTTCATGGCAATTTGTCCATTCATTGTCAGTGTTTTCTTCTGTTTTTAGTGTTATCCAGTTTTTTTCTTATCAGAATGCTTCAGCATAGCATCTTTTTTTGTTGCGTGCCAATGGAATAAGAAGAGTATTTCTTCTCGAGATGCCCCATATTTAACAAAAGCTAGTTCTATCTCTATGTGATTGTTCATTCCCCATTCTCAATATTCCCTTAGGGCTTCTTATCTTCGTTGCTTAAGTTTGCGTTTTTGTCACCGAGTGTTTTATAACAGGTCATGACTTTTGATTTGGCCTGTTTTCATTGTTTTGCTTGTTTTTAGTTACTTCATTTTGAATGGGCTCGAAAGAGTTGTTCGGCTTCTGATAACGCCTAAGCGGAATTATGTAAGTGGGCTAAACTTTTTACTTATTTTTGTTAGGCAAGTAGCTTTTGCTATCTGGGTTATGGTAATTCTTTTAAGATGTTTAGAGTTAAAGATACAATAATTTATCTTCAAATGAATATTTTATCTTATGGGAACTTACACTTGTTATTAAACAAATGTAATTTCTATCATAGCCAGCGGAAATTTTTGGATTGTCAAAATATTAGTAGAATTTTTCAAAACACGGGAGCACAATAGAAATTAAAAACAAAAGACTCCATGTGTTTTGCACGTGCTTATTTTGGTTACAAATAGCTTTTTGTTCGGACAGATGCACTACAGTGCAGATAAACTAGTTAGAGTGAAGGGCAACGATTATGTTATTTGTAGAGTTTCGTCCCATGAAAATGTAGTTCTTAATCTTGGCAATATTTCAAAATATTGTATAGCTTTAACAATTTTTTTTCCTGTCTCAGCCTATGAGTATGGTGAGGAATTCATTTTCGGATCGGCGAGAAGGATATACAGATAAAGCTGTTGTTATAAGGTAATACTTCTATACCCTTTGCATGGAGCGTGTGAATAGTTATGATATTTTGTATTTTGATGTTCAAGTTGATTATTTTCCATCCTTACTAATGTATTTGTCTTCTACTGATTGTTTCAAGAATGAAAACCACCATAAATTTAAATGTTGAGTTGGCTATTCTTCATTGATTGTCTGATTCTACTTAGTTTGTTGGAAGTCTGCTGCAACAAAAATTTAGAGTAAACCTAGTTTCGAAGCATTAGTTTGACTATCTTCGAAGTTTTTTTTTTTTCTGTTTATGTGAGCAGGTCACAAGGAACACTTTTCCTACCAAGTCTTGGTATCTTGAAATGTATTTGAGGTTTTTTTTTTCTGGCAAACTCCATTGTAGATGAGACTTCTTTATTTATTTTTAAATTAAAAAAAAAATTCTCAATGTTTACATTCTATTTAATGTTTTGAATTGTCAAAAAATGTAGAACCAACATTACTGTATGATTATATGATGTGAATGTAGATAATCTAAATTAATGTTAGATTTGAAATTTTTTAGCTGTATAGTAGAAGATCAACCTTCTGATAATTGATGTAATTACTTTGTAAAGTCTATAAAACGAATAAAACTATAAGAATAGAAAATATGATTAACGTTACCATTGACCTATCTTTGTGATTTTGAACCTCATTTTTAGATGTGTGAGAGAAGATCAATCCTCCGTATCAATTAAATTGTATTATATTCGGAATGGGAGTGCCAGACTCGGATTTTGGTAAGAGTTCTAGGCTTAATTCTGTCATGGTATTGCTTTATTATGAAAGGTGGAACTGGTGAGTGAATTTTTTTTTAAATTAAATTTTACAGGATACAGGGAAGAGAGTACTTACTTCCTGTAGGTGTTGTTCTGAAGGTTGGGTACTTTTCAGGCTCTAAATTACTCTTTTATTGTGTATATGATTCTTTTTTGACATCTTTTTGTTGGATTAAAACTCATGTTGTATATACTAGAGTTTAGTACCCGAAAACTGTATTTTATTTATTGACAACTAGGAATTTAAAATATTGTAAACTCTTTAAAATGTCTCATAAACATTTATATCATATTTTAACTGCTTAACTTGTTGAAAATAGTTGGAAGTCTCAGTATTGTTGTCGGATTACACTAGTAATAAGAAAAGTATTCCACGTGTTGTATTTAAGTCCTTAGATTGATTTAGGATTTCACTTGTTTTTAATTTGCATATGAATAATTTTTTTCATAAATGGCGGCGAGTACTTCGGTTGCAGTTTAATACCCATCTCTTGTCACTGAGAGGCTGAAAAAAATGCAAATTAACCATTTTCATGGCGGGACATTGTAACTTTTTTCTTGTCTACTAACTTTTCTTTTTGGGTTCCACCTGTCTCATGCCCCTGACAATTAGCAAGCGGTTGATTTAACTAGAGACTTTTATAAATGTCTCTCAGATTATTGGATTTGGATATAGCCTGGTTGGTGTTTGGGAAATAAATGCAGAGATTCTTGATGGTCACGGGTCTTCTATGACTAAATTGGTTTCTAGACTTGATAAATAGATGGAACTGTGGCCTGATTATTCTGATGTAGTTTTATTTGTGTTTTTTTTCCTCACATTAATCTTTATAACTATCAATGCTTTTATTTCTTTTAAAAAATGCTCTTTAAGTGATGAAAATTTGGTAGTGGCGTGAGAGTTTGAGTATAAATGAGAGAATCGTCACTTGTCGACAACCAAAAGAAATGCTAATCCTTTAAGACTTTCAGATTCTCCCAAAAGTAAATCTATTTGGGTGCATGTCATTGATGTGTATTTTGCTTGTATCTATGTTTGTGCTGCTTATATTATATAATTGATCAAGTGATTCCCCCTTAAACTATTAACCCATTATACTTCAATTGGGGAATGTTTTGTAGGCCCTTGTTGACACAACTGATCACGAAATTTTTGTGAGTCTTACTGGTTGCTATAGCAAAACGCACGAGAAGAGGGAGGGTGCTGTTGGAACACAGCTTGTGGGTGAAAGAGCAAAAATTATTCTCAATGAACTCCAAGATCTGACGTTATTTACTCATCAACAGTGTAAAGAGCACATTGGTATTAGCCAAGACGATAATAGGCTTTTTTTTTTTATATCTTGAAACTGTATCTTTTATAATTAATCGCATTTTTTTACAATTATAGGAGAACATTTTCAACCAGTTATGAATGGACTGGAAAAAGAAAGTTTTGCTGTTGTAAGTAAATATCTGTTAATAATGAAATTTAAAGATTGTCTAAAACAAGCTCTGGAGAACGTGTATGTGTGTGTATTTTCATTCTAATAGTCTCATTTCCAATTTTTTGGTAGGTTACAGATGCTGTTCTTAAGGACTACATATTTGTTCACCTTGATAACAACTACGATAAGTTCAATCTGCTCATGTTAGTTTGACATATGATCTTTTTCTTGTATTATTATTAAAAAGATTTTTGCTTCTATGTTTTATTTATTTATTTATTTATAATTTTTAATTATTATTCACATTTTTATTGAGTCAATTCGTCTTTTTTAAGCTTTATGGTGCAGAAGCTATTTTCCCTTATTGATCAGACTTCTGTGACCGACAATCCAGACTCTTTACAAAATCAAGAAGTTTTACTCCCTGGTCACCTAATTACCATATATGTCAAGGTTTTTTCCTTCTTTTTTGTTGCCATATAAATTTTTCTTATTAAGAATTAAACTTACAATTTAGTACTTGTGATGACAATTGCAATTTAACTAGTATGTATATCAGATGTCTTAGTTCAAAATTTCCCTACTTACTTTCCGCTTATTTATTTATTCAATCTTGTGTGCTCATCAAATAAAAGAACAATTAGGTCTAATAATTTGATGTTGGGTATGTTTTATTTTATTTTTTATTCAAGACGTCAGTTCTTATTTATACGGTGTCTCTTAGCATAAAGAGGAAGAAAATGAACATTGATAATCTGGAATATAATTTCTTATTGTGCTTTTTTATTATACAAAGTTATTCGAAATAACAAAAGTTCTTAATAGAAAGATATCTGTCTTGAGAAGATTGTTGATGTGTTTTAGAAAACACTTTTTGTTGAGAAACACGATATGGTGCCTAAATCTTGCATAGCTGTAAATTATTTTTATTTATTTTTTCAATGAACCTTTCTTAAAGCATATTTTGTGATGTATATTTACTTGATATCAAAGTCAGTTCCTTCAAAAAGAGTTTTTGAGATTTTTTATGTGTTTTCATTATGAATAATGAAACTCTAAGTGATTGTTTTTTTTCCACCTTATCTATTAGGATTTTTGTTTGATTGCATGAAGTTGTGTAACATGACAGGTTGTATTAGCCTCATTTTTTCATAGTTTTCAAGCTGATAACAAACTATTGTAGGCTTGTCTTTCATATGTATGTCTTGTAATACTAAGTGAAATGAGATAATTTATGAGATATGTGATGGCTGCGGTTGCAATCCCATATTGTTTGAAGGAAAAATATGAATGAAACATATGTAAGGAAACTCTTCCAAGATAGTAAAATGCGATTTCGGAGCAAATTTGACAACGGATTCTATAAGAACTTTGTAATTAAGAGTGCTCCGGCGAAGGCAGTACCAGGTTGGGTGACCGACTAAGAAGTCCTCGTTAAAAATAAATCCCTGAGGGTCAAGGGTTATCCAAAGCGGGCAATATCTTATTAGGGAGGAAGGGGTGCGTTACAAAATATGTGTCGAAGTTTTGGTATCTGCCTAATACAGATATATTGTGGATTGTAGGAGAAGCTGGAAGACTGGTTGCAGAAGACCAAAAAGCTTCTTCAGGAAGAGATTAATAAGAGAAGCAAAAGTTTTGAATTCTTAAACTGTACGTTTCATTTCCTAGTCCTTTAAGAAAATTGTATTTTTCCTTTCTCTTTCTTATTAGTTCGCACTTCCTGGCAAGATATTGGAACTGAAAGTAAGAAGACTTCTGCCCAGGAATAAATCAATTTTAGCAACCTTTATGAGTTTTGTGGTTACAGAAAAAATGCAGGGTTTCTTAGGGTACTTCTGTACATTTTTATGTTGGTAAAAGATACTATCCATCATAAAAAAAAAGGTACTGCATCATGTCTCATCGGTCCTTTTGAATTCAAACACAGTTACAAAGGTTATATTGTTTCTTTTTAGAGAAATTTGCACTATTGGCCAGAGTATTACATATTTGGTAGATAACTTTTTATTTGGTTAGAGAAACTCGACACAAGTGTGACATTTTTCTATAATTTTAGTTAATGTTGTCAGGGTTTCTAAAAATTATAGTCGCCTGATAGAAGTATGCTATCGAGTTTGAGTATGTTGGGATTGGCTGGACATTTAATTCCAGATGAAAGTTACAACTTGTTGCTTCTCCTGCAGTAGCTCATGTCAGAAAGGTCATGGACAAAAATCATCCCAAGCAAATAAGTTCATCTGTTGAGAATATGCTCAAGACAGGAAGACTTGTCACACAAACAGGGCTAGATCTGCAGCAGGTATCAACTTTTTTCACGATCAAGTCTGGCCATCATAAAAGTTGTGATAATGGGTGTATGTTTGAATTATTTTGTAATAATTATGATATCAATTTGACAGTTTTTCTGTCTTTTTCTTTTGCCGTTATTCAATGAATTAGGATTTTTAACTTCCAACATTGTATGTCTCATTTTAAATAAATGCGTATGTGATGTACTTGTTTGTAGTTTTTTGTTTTAAGAGGAGTTTTGATTTTTTTTCCCTTAGTTAATATTCCATTGGCTGAATACGTTGTATATCACTCATGTGGTGAAAATAGGGAGTTTTAGCTTCAAATGTTAATGAAATGTTCTGTATAGTTTTTTATATATATGATTTTTTCCATCATGTTATAATATAAGGTTTTGCGTCAGTAGTTTAATATCGATGGTCACGGAATAGATAGAGATCAATTTGTGATTATATGTGCGTTCTCTTAGACATAGAGACCTTGAGATACTAGATATCTAAATTTTATATTCTTTATGATGATAAAGTAATTCTATCCAGTAAATATATGGAATTGTATCAAACGATCTTTTAGTTATTCAGTAAAGTATATTTATCTTTTGAATTGATTACTTCACTATTGAGATTGTATTATCATTTTTTCTCGTGTTTTAAATAAAAGCTACTTGGTGATGCAAATGAACACGTGTAACAAGATTTTTTCGCAATGAGATTATATTGAAGAAAAATTTTTGAAATTTAATTTATGAGATAATGTTAATTTTTTTGTTGTTAAGTTCTTTTATAACTCTTAAGTCTTTAATTTAGAGAAATTATTTTTCACTAATTTGTTGGAATCATTATAAATGAGGATTTCTTTCCCTCTCATCACTGTGTACTGTTTTTTTCTTAATGAATTTCGTTTCTTATATAATAAATAACAACATTTTATCTTTCATTAGAGAGCAGGCTTTACAGTTCAGGCTGAGCGACTTAATTTTTTGCGGTTTCTATCACATTTTCGTGCTGTTCATCGAGGAGCTTCATTTGCTGGTCTTCGCACTACAACTGTGCGAAAGTTGCTACCTGAGTATGTATATTGTATATTATTGTTGGCTCAGCGACAACTACTGTTTATGTTTTATAAATTTATTTGTCAGTGTGTTACTTATAGGTCCTGGGGTTTTCTTTGCCCTGTGCATACTCCTGATGGTGAGCCATGTGGGTTGCTGAATCATTTGACCAGCACTTGTCGTAAGTTTCGCACTCTGGTATATTTGCTACGCTGACATATGTACATTTTTTTTATATTGCTTGCGTAATTTTTTTTTATGTATTTTGTTTACTATGGGACTAAAAGATCAGTGAAATCTTATATTTTAACTTAGTTCTTTGACAAGAGGAGATTGGTTAAATCTCGTCAAGTGTGAAGAATTTATTCTTCATATCAGTAGACAAAAAATTTGTTTGGAGCATGCGTCCTTGAGTCCATATACCTTGAAGGTTTACCTTTTCCATAAAAATTCAACGATACTTTTAACAAAAGTTTTGCACGTGGTTAGTTAATTTGTTATAGAGCAAAATTTAGGCATTCATTTTTTTTTTCTCTTATAGATGAAAGGTTTCAAAGGTTCTTGTGTTGATTGCGGCTTAAAATGAGTTTTATTATTAGTGTTTCAAAATTTTCTTATTGGTCTTTCAAATTTAATTAACCTTTTGATTTGTTTTAATTATTTTAGGGATTACATCATACTTTGATTCTCAAGGAAAACTCAGGGATTTTTTCAAAATGAGAATGTCGATTCTCAATGTTCTGGTTGCATTGGGGATGACGCCTTCGCTGCCAAAACTTGTGCGTACAGGTCCCCCTGAAGTTATCTCTGTACTTTTAGATGGTCGTGTTGTAGGTTTTGTTGCTTCCAGTGAAGTTGAGAAAGTTGTTGCTCACTTACGAATATTAAAAGTTACAGCTTCTCATATGGTTTGTTCTTTTCCTTGTCTATCCTTTTTTTTTATTAGTCGTTCTTGATGTGATTAATTTCATTATCTGTTTCAGATACCCAATGATCTGGAAGTTGGATATGTGCCTTTGAGTATTTATGGAGCATATCCTGGTCTTTACTTGTTCACTACTCCTTCTAGATTTGTTCGGCCTGTCATTAATCTTTCCATTTCTTCTGAGGATAGTCAATCTGTTGAACTAATTGGGCCATTTGAACAGGTTATGGCACCCATATTCTAAGTATATAGAAATGAACCTTCTAGCTTTGAACATCAAGTTAGTCACCTTTTATGGGGCCTGATGGGTTGCTAAGCTCATTGGAGTGAATTGTTTTTCTATAGGTATTTATGGAGATCAGATGTCCTGATGGTGGTGATGGGGGAAGGAAAAAGGATTTCCCTGCAACTCATGAAGAAATCCATCCAACTGGAATGCTCAGCGTGGTTGCCAATCTTACACCTTGGTCAGATCACAATCAGAGCCCACGGAACATGTACCAGTGCCAGGTTTTCCTTTTTCTTTTTCACTTGCACCTCTTTGAGAAAATATCTTATGCAGTCTGCTATTTGTTTGATCTTTTTTTTCTAAATGTGTTTTCTTTATTTACTATAATTCATTATTCTTTCTATGTGGTAGATGGCAAAACAAACTATACAGAGAGGATAGTTTGATCATTCTTTGTTGGAAATGTGCTTTCTTAATTTACTATAATTTGTTATTCTTTCTGTATCGTAGATGGCTAAACAAACTATGGCATTCTCTTCACAAGCAATCCATTTCCGTGCAGACCAAAAGCTCTATCATCTTCAGGTTATTTTGTACTCGTATCTGTTTCTTTAAATAAAAGATTTATTTGACACCACATTGTCTTGTAGGTAGGTTAGTATTATGCTGAATATTCATCTATCTTTGCAGACTCCTCAAACACCAATTGTCCGCACAAGTACTTATACTAAATACAAAATTGATGAGTATCCGACAGGAACGAATGCAATCGTTGCAGTTCTGTCATATACAGGGTAAAATACTAGGAAATCACAGAATTGGTTAATTTTCTTTTTCTGGACTATTTTTATATTTATATTGTGCAGGTATGATATGGAGGACGCAATGATTCTAAACAAGTCATCTGTTGAACGGGGAATGTGTCGTGGACAGATATATCAAGTAAGTTTTGGTGCTAAAACTGCAATATTTGCATATACTTTTACTGAGATGATTAATCACACAAGTTTGGGGCTTAGTGAATGTATATTTACTTTAACCAGTAGTCACTTTTTTTCTAATGCTTTGATCATTTTTCAGCTTCTTCCAATGGTATTTTTGGAAATTAGAAGTCTTAATGAAATCATGCTGGAATCTTCTACCGTGTCTATTATAATAAATATATTATATCTTGCCTTTAAAAACTGTAGAATCATGTCAATGTCAAAGTTTTGAGTCATTGATGTTATATGATCCAACTTCTTATGATAAGCTGTATATACCACTTTGCAAATATTATAGTAATATGATTAATAACCCGGCTGCTGTAAATATGGAGGTAGAAACCACTATTGGGTTCCTTGAGTGTGAGAATACATCTAAAGTATGCCGAATTCATTGATAATTAAGATTTCCTTTGCCAGTTGATGAGCTGGGGAGCTGTAAATGTCTCTTCTGTCTCTGTCTCCCTCCTCTTTTCCATCTCTTTTTTTGTTTTTGTTATTTGTAGAAACTTATTCGATTTGATGTAAATTAGTTTCATAAAATTAAATCTTATTTTCGATGTTTGTGCGATGCATTTATATTTCTGATTT
Source organism: Begonia peltatifolia (assembly GCA_022433055.1). NCBI lineage: Eukaryota > Viridiplantae > Streptophyta > Magnoliopsida > Cucurbitales > Begoniaceae > Begonia > Begonia peltatifolia. The sequence continues at coordinate 22,507,562 of CM039520.1, read as the reverse complement.
GAAATTTATGTTGACAGACAGAAACTCTGGACTTGTCGGAACAGAGCAGTAAAGCAGAACGATCTCAAAAAAGTTTTAGGAAGAGTAATTTAGATAAATCAGTGAATTCTTCAATAGACTTAGATGGGCTACCATTTGTTGGTCAGGTTAGTCTTCTAATTGTACTTCTCTTTTTTCTTCCGTCTCTTAATTGCATTTCATGTTTTATGAAATATGTAGACGATCCAACCAGACGAGCCTTATTGTAGTATTTTTGATGAGGTGACAAACAATACTAAAACCATTAAGCGAAAGGGTTCTGAACCTGTTATTGTTGACTACGTTGCTATTGATGTGAAGAACAAGACGCAGCCGCAAAAGGTAGGTTGTAATTGGTTATTGTTGGCCGCATTCATGCACAAATGGTCCTACACTGTAGTTACTTTAAAGTCTAACTGTGACTTTGATCCATTATTAACCCTCATTATTTCAGGGTTATAATTAATTGTCCTGCACCAAATTTATTGCTGGTGTTTAAATAATTGTTCCTGAACTGAAGTTATTTTTTAAGGAAAACTATAAATTTGATCAATTATTATCTACCATGTGGTTATATTTCTTGGTTTTAGTCATTGGCTTCTATAGAAAATAGAGAATTGAGCTCATATATTTTCTTTGTTCATGTAAAAAACTTAGGAAATTAGCAACTCTTTGACTTTAAGATGAAAATATATATTCTAGGACTGTATTTCTTAAATAAAATGTTTCATGGTTTGCAGTTCTCTATATTGCTTAACGTGAGTTTCTTAATTAGTTTTCTTTTTTTAGTACAAGGGGCCCCATTTTAGAAGCAATAATATTTATTTTTAGAGGTGCATTTCATTCAAAACGTCCAGTCAGTCATTTTTTGATTTTCTTTTTTCAAATTTTGCTTGAAAATAACTGCAAAACACGAACTTATACATCTATTCTACAAGAAAATAGGTGTGCATTGAGTGTTTTTTTTGCCTTGTTGGAGTGGGCTCCTTCACTCTCCTCTGGTTTGTGCATTCCTTTCTGTTAATGTAAATCGCTTCTTGCCAAAGAAAAGAAAAACATGAAGTTATAAGGGAAGAAAGTATAAAATCATTTGTAATAATATTGAGTTGTGCCAGAAAAGGAATACGACTAAGTTGTAAGAAGGGAAAAAAGTTTTCTGAGGCTTATGTTTCCTGATTTTTTCTATTATTGTTAGATGTAACCTCTATGTTTGAAATAAAATATAACAATATGTAACAAATATAGCTTTGGTAGGTTCCATTTTTCTGCTATAGTGCTTATTCTTAGCTGGGAGCTAAAATTAGAAAACTGTGGACTTGATGTGAAAAAGATAATCTACTGGCGATATTTGATAGTGAGAAAAAGATAATCTACTGGTGATATTTGATAGCTATAAAAGGAGTGAAAATATTAAGCTTTTGGTGTTTGTAGATTTATTATGTGAAAATGATATTCCATGAAGCAATGGAAGTACTCCAACATGGATTTGAGGATCATCTGGTTGATTATTATTCTTTAGAACTTGGTAGTTTTGCTTGATATAGATGTTTTTTTTCTTGTGATTCCTTGGGTCGCAGGTTAATATACGGTTCCGACATCCTAGAAACCCTGTCATTGGTGATAAATTCAGCAGTAGGCATGGGCAGAAAGGTGTTTGCTCTCAGCTTTGGCCAGATGTTGATATGCCATTTTCTGGTACAACAGGAATGCGTCCAGATCTCATTATCAATCCACATGCATTTCCTTCACGAATGACAATTGCTATGTTGTTTGAGTCTGTTGCTTCAAAGGTAATACTAACTAAAACAAATATCTTTTTTGTTGACGTCTGTCCTTACCATCCATATAGATTTTGGTTTTATTTTAATAAGCTTGGCAAAAAGATTTGTATGGATGAATATTATGAAATTCTATGATCAATCTGGTAAGCTTTGCAAAAAATTTCTGTGGATGGATATTATGGAATTCGATGATCACATTTTGGTGTAATTTCTCTTTTTTAGATATCGACTCTATATTTGATGTTCAACTCCAAAATTTTCCAAGGTTTTGACATTTAAGGAAACTGGAGTGATGCACAAATCCGGCTATAGAAGTTAGAATTTCCGTTCAAGAATTTTAAAGGGAACTTCACTAAAATTTACTCAATTTGGAAAGTTTGTTCTTGTTTTTCGGTGCTGTATCCAGATTTTATAACTATTCTTGCGTTTTTCATTGAGACTAAATTTAGAATATATGCTTGAATATTATAGGGAGGGTGCTTAAACGGAAAATTCATTGATGCGACACCATTTTCTAGTTCAACAAAGAAAGCTGATGAAGAAGCAGAATTAAATCCTGAATCACTTGTCAATGAACTTGGCGGTGCATTAATTAAACATGGGTTTAATTACCATGGTGTAGAGGTGTTGTACAGTGGGGTTTATGGAACTGAGCTAACTTGTGAGATTTTCATTGGACCCGTTTATTATCAGCGCCTCCGACACATGGTTTCTGACAAGTTTCAGGTGAGAACAGTTGTTTGTTTTTATTTTTCTTGCAATCTACTTACTATGTTTTTCATACTTGAATTTGAATTTTGGGGTTGTCAAGTCTTGTTATTTACTAACTTGCAACCTTGTGGCATTTTTAGGATGGTACAGTATTCATTGATCCTCATGTTTCTCCTGATTGATATATGTTTGCATGGTTAAGTGCCCTGTTCGGTGCTTTAATCGTGATCTTTTTGTGAATTAAATCATGTCTTGAGATGCATCAGAGTTTCTGGGCCGAAGTTTGAAGTTCAATCACTCAAACTATGCTTACTGATTAGGCCATTAGATACTGAGGTCCCTTGCATGAGCTTTTCAAACCTGTTATACTTAAGTTTTTTTTTACTAGTATAGTTTGTTTGAGAAAAACACTATACCAGGGTCAGTTATAAAAACAATAGTGGTACTCGCAAGTATTCATCTTTACAAAAACTTCAACTGACCAGCTGTCACCCAAAGAATGTGTCTCCAAGTTAGTTTGTACATAAACTTTGGATCTTCCTCTTAATAATTGGTTCCCCTCCTTCCAAACAGTCCATATCAATACAAATAGGGGCCACATCCCACCAGTAATGGTGTCCCACTTTCTACCTAACCCATCCACTATTGGAACATAACATCTAAAACGGAATATGGGTCCAAACTATACCGCATATTTATTACAGAAGCTTGTGTAAAGGACTTGTAGATTTATGCTCTCTTTACTCATACATACATGCAACTCAAATTGAAACCTGTCACCTTGAAGAAATCGACTGTAGAGATGGCTTTAAAAGTGGCAGGCCATACAGAAAAAAGGAAGCTCCATCGAAGGAAAGTATTCAACCCTTTTTGGTCTTACAGAAAGACTTGTCGTGATGGCATTTTCAAACTGACGAGAATCACATAATAGAATCTTCTGCATCCTCCTTTACTTTTTCTAACAATTTTGACTTGAAAGGTTAGAATTCAATCGCTAAAATTTCTAGCAAATTTTGTTGCTGTTCTCCTAACTTTCAAAAACTGAGGGTAAGAGTAAATTCAATGCCTGGAAAATTTTCATTTAGAGGTGCTAGAATAGCAAAGATGCGATCATGAGATTACCATGATTATTAGAGATAGGCAACAACTATTTCAAAACTAGTTTAGCTCCAAAATTTTTCTTCCATTTCAAATTATTTCTTTTATCATGGTAGATTTTCTCTAGATTGTATTTGTTTAAAAAGATTATTTGGTTTTAGAATATGTTCTCTAGCTAATATTTTCAGAAGTATAAGATGAGATAGTTGCTTGAGATTAGTTATCTATAAGTGACGCCTTGGTATGTATTGAGATATGTTTGAGAACTTCCAGGTTAATATGAAGGCAGCTTAATCCTTGAAAAGAGGAATCGTGTCATTTTCCGCCAGTTTCTTTTTAGAATAATCCTGTGTAGAAATCAGAAAAGAAGGATTCACTACCATTATCTTTTTTTCCATTGCAAACATTTCTTCTTCAAATTCATGTGTATGAATTAGAATTTTCTGAGTCTCATTCTATTTATTCCTATTTCTAAGCTGTCTCCCACCTCATGGTTATCATTATGATTACGTAACGACTGTTATTAATGATTGTGATGCTCCAATTCCTCACCCAGGTTCGTTCAACTGGAACTGTTGATCAAATTACACGGCAGCCAATCAAAGGAAGAAAGCGTGGTGGTGGTATACGTTTTGGAGAAATGGAGCGAGACTCCATGCTGGCACATGGAGCTGCATATCTCTTGCATGATAGGCTGCATACATGTTCAGACCATCATATTGCTGACATATGCTCTCTTTGTGGAAGTATTCTAACAACATCATTCTTACAACCGCAAAAACGTGCTGTCAGGGAGATTGGTGGGCTACCCCCAGGAAGAGCTCCCAAAAGAGTAACTTGCCATGCCTGCCAGACAAGTAAAGGAATGGAGACTGTGGCCATGCCTTATGTCTTTAGATACTTGGCTGCAGAGCTTGCAGCCATGAACATCAAAATGACCCTTAAATTGGGCAATGGAGAATCCTGATGGGGTATGATTTCAAAATTATCTAGTAAAATTTTGGTCTAAATGTTTTGCATTTTTTTAGCAAAGCCGCATAATTGTTGTAATTTAAATCTTGCTTCCCGATAATTTTTGGGTATTTTCAGATGATTCAGTCAATTATTGGCTTTGCATAGTTGTCTATTATGATGGATGAAATCTTTGGGAGTGTGACTGTTTGTATGGAAGAGTATTACCGATTACTAGGGTAAGAGAGGAAGAGTGTCAGAAATAAGTTAAACGTGGACGAGTATATACCCATTTTAAGATGTTATCTTAAACTTTTTGTGCAATTCATGATTTTTACAAAATCGCACCAAATGTTGGGAATGTGACCTTTTGTTTCTGAGTTGCTCACATCTTCATCATATTCTGCTGACCGTAGGCATTATTTATTCTCGACAAATTGAAAGATGAAAGCACATCAGGCCTTGGGTGATTTGTACTCCCTCCACAAACATGGAAAATTGGAGCTATGGAGCAGGATGAAAAGTCCCCAGCTCCGATGTGATGATGTAGAAATTTAAGTTATGCCAAATGTTGAAAGTACCCATGCCGGTTGTCTAATATATTTTGATGCTGGAAACAATGTCAAAATGATATGTAATACAGTGAAACAAGCTGCTTGCTTTGTTTGGAAGACTCGTGATGATGACATTTGTAGGCAATCACAATTTCCAGCAATCACCTACTTGATTCGTGGCTCATCCTCATTTGCAGCTGTTCCATTTGTCTCAATACAAATAGAGACCCATCAAAATTGCTCATTTCAATTGCTTGAGAGAGAGAGAGAGAGAGCAGAAGGCTACCTACGCTAGATTAAAGAGCTGGACAGGAAAACTCCATTTTCGACCATCCGACCCAACTCCCACTGCTTCCAAGGAGATATCAATGCTGCGATGCTGAGTAGCTCGTGCAATGCTGATACGTAAATGAATTTTCACAGCAGGACATTCCTCCGTACCAACGTGCAATGATCCACCATTGCCGGAACCTTTCAATGACAGTGCAATAGGTTCTCTAAATGTCAATACTGTCTGAGCCCAGTGAGTGCTAGGGGTAAACGGGGATGTAGACAACGTGGCAGCCATTTCTCTGCAGAATCTGCTCGTAAAACCTGTATCAAACCATAAGACGATGCCATGACACCACATTCTTGACTCCAAATCACCCAAGTTGCTGCCTAAACTAGGTTCCAACTCCGTGCATGCAGTGAAATCCACTTCATCAGCTTCCATTCTGGCCAGATCAAAAGTCTGAAGCAACAAGCAGAAGGTTTGAGTTAAGCACTGATATTCATTCACCGTATAACTGATGCTGTTTTAGAGAGGTATTTGATTCAGTAATAAGAATTTTATCTTTTATCCTTTGGTAATAACTTTTCAATCTACAGGAGATTATCTCTACAAATAAAAAAATTGTCGATAAGTTGAAATTTGACCAAATGCACTCAATTTACATTCAGTAACTGGTTATTGCACATCATAGAAAATTAATTGCATAAGAACTATAAAAAACTTATATGAAGCAGAAAGGAGTTTTTAGATTAATTTTCACCAGCATAGACGATCAAATTTGCAATATGCCTGATTAGAGGGTTATTGAAAAGAAATCAACGATCAAAATTAAAGAGAAAACACAGCATTGGGAAAAATATAATACAATAACGCAATATAATTTTTGTATTCACTTCTTCATTTAACAATGATGGTATTATTAACAAGTCGAAAATGGAAAAAAATTGTCTGGTGAAAAATTTCTTTATAATTATTTCATCCTTGAGGATTTCCAAGTTATTAATTTGTAAGCCCCTTAAGATCTTGGAGATCGGTTTGAGTGACACAGAATTACCAACTCTTTTCAACTACAATCCAGCCGAAATTGCTAGCAATCAAGAAAAAATTGTTATTTAAATGCTAATTCTAACAGAGTTTATCATCAGAAATGAAAAAAGGAATACTAACTAGTAGGGTGTAAGTCTTACATGTAGAATTGCAGGAATGGTCACTATATCATGAGCATCCACAACATCTACTATTGGAATTTTGGCTGCATCACTGGCAAGCTCCTTGCCAATGCATGACATATCAAAACCATAAACATTTTCCCAAAATGGAAGACTAGTTCCACCTTTTCCAAACCCTGCAACGAACTTTAAAAAAAAATGTAAGAGCATTAGAATTTATATTCATAAATAAGTATTCTTGATTGACATTTTATAATTGCTCATTTGTAAAAACTTCACAAATATTTAAGCAAGTGGAGATGAAAGAACTTACAATAGATGCAGTATCAGGAAGTATTGCACCTCCAGGCTTCAACCAATGGTCCCGAGCAAACAGAACTGAACTCAGCATAGATTCATAAAGCAGGCAATAACCCATCCACTCACTCACTAGCACATCAACACTTCTAGGCTGAATCTGTATGGATTTATCAAGTTCTTCAACCATACCTTGAACCACTTCAACAACCCCATCTTCATCTTGGCTTCCATTCTTCCAAAGACCGTTATCTTTTGCAATCTGCAATCACCAAATTAAAATATGAAAAGCTTTGGGATAACTATCCAAAAGATAGAGAAATAATTTATAGTATGAAACAAATATAGTACCTGAGTTGCTACTGTAGCCATCTTTCCACTCGCTTCAACCGCAATCACTTTTGAAGCCCCTGCTTTAGCTGCAAAGAGACTAACAATGGAAGAAAAAGGGATTATTCATGTACATATCAAGTTAGGAAATTCAGGACCTATAAAGAGAGATAAAAAAAATACCAGATGTCATTAGTTTGACAATGAGGGTACAAACACTAGTTCAACTTCAACTGAACAAAAGACAAGCTTCTTAATACTGGTAAGCACTATAGGCGATACAACTAAATTCATGGTATGATACTGACTTTTGTGATAGGAGGAGCTGGAGAAGCACATAATCCAAAATCTCTCACAAGCAGCCATATAAATATTATAAACATTCATTGCAACTGGAAATCTTTATAGGTGAAAAGGTTGAACAGCAACTGTTCTTTGATTCTAAAAATAATCAAGTCCACGGCACAGTGCAAAAGAGTGTTTAATAGATTAAAAAAAGAGTCACTTCATAATCAATAGCATCTCAAAAGAAAGTATATGTTTGAAATGTCATTGATAGCGAACTTATTTCATTTAGTAGCTTGAGCCAATAGAGTATCAACATTTTCATTATCCATAGCATCAACAACGAATAAATTGCAATCTCACCTCAGTATACCACTTCCACATCCAACATCCATTACCACTGCATTGTTCAAGAGAGATGGATTTTGCAAAATAGCTTTACTATAAGCTTCCATTCTTACCTGCATAACCAATCACATCATTTAAAATCGAACATTAATATCCATCTCCTTCCATAGCAAAACATTTGTTTTCTTCGAGACAGCACGCATATCTAATAGAAAAAAAAAAACAAACTGATACTGCCTAATAATTACATTTTCCCAATAAAATGCTACTGAAATAGTTGGTGGAAAAAAGTCTAGCAGGATACACAATATCTAATGAAAAAGATTATACAAAATGTAGCAGAATAAAAATACTTCACAAAAAAAGATGATACAAAATGTTGCAGTCCCAAGTAATAATTTGCAATAATACCTTATCACTTAGCATCTCCCTGTGAATGCCAAATGAACTATATGCCCCAAAATAACTTTCGTTCAAAATCTTGGCATCCTTCCGAGCAAGATTCTCAATTGAAACTCTTGACTGCTCACCATGTTGTTTTGTTTTGCATGGTGCAATGTCTGAGCATGCAGCATCCAAGTGACTAAATGAGGTGGGTGCACTATTTACCCTTCCATTGGCATCCATATTAGTAACATTGAATGCCAATTCTCTCTCAGTGATTTCTTCATCAATGCAAAGTCCGCCAACATATTTCATATCATTCATAAGTTCAACATGATAATCTACTTTCTGAAATTCCTCTTGGCCAACTTCATCTTCGTCATCAAAACTGTACAAGAGCGAATCATTTTGGAGGAAAGGTTTTAAATACTTATCCTCATCGAGAAGAGGCTTTATGGCTTCAAAGCTCAGTGGTTCGTGCATATGATTGAGCAGATCCAGCTTGGATGGGCACAAGAGGCCGCAACACCAACACCTGTTTTGTGCAACCTGTTATAAAAAAGGTTGGTACATAAAATGCATTAGGTCGTCGTAGATCAAACAAGAAAAACAGAAACGACAACGCGCGAGCAGAGTTTTGAACGGGATAGATAAAAGAAAATAGCAGGGACTGGGTGAAGCAGTACCTGAGAGCGGATGTAGTTGACGAGCTTGATAGAACCATAGAAATCTAAAGCCAGGGCTTTGCGAGAGGCATAAAAGTGGAAGTGGTGAGAGGAGATACAGTGTTCAAACAAGGAAGAGGAGGATTGAAAACTGAGATCACAGAAGAGGCAGAGAAAAGAGGAAGCGGGGAAATGAGCATCATCGGAGCTCCAATCGTCCCACAGGTCTGAGGCAAAGGCGTTATCGTGATCGTCGTCGTCGGCGAGAACTGGCATCGACGCGCGGTGGTCGGGGAAGGAAGTAGAATCCATCTGCATTTTGCAAGTGAGTGGGGGGGGGGGGGGGGGGGAGGGAGGAGGAAGACAAAACCCTACAAAAGCCCCCGCGCTCTGTGTATATTTAATTATATAAAATTAATTAATTATTATTTGTTTTTGAGACCAGAATATGCTCGTCCTCATCACCTCTCTAAATCACTCTTCCGTAGCCCAGCTTCGACCATATTTCTCACAACAAAAGGCGGTTTAGGAGACAATAATAAGCTTGGTTTAGGATCAGTTCAAGTCATTACACTCAGGGGCCAATTACCAAGGTTCTGAGGTTTTACCCAAAAAGGTCATAAACTTGGGGGGCCTCATCCATCCTTCTTCCGCCGTAATCAAGTTGAGGCGAACCATTAATTTCTCTACCGCTTCTTCCTCCGCGCTGCTTAATGAATCAGGCGACTCGGAGCCCGTCTGAGATGTTTTCTTCTTCGAATCAGTTCAATATGTTCAAATGACATGTTCTCTTGTGCAACTGGAGAGAGAGAGAGAGAGAGAGAGAGAGAGATTTTACCTTCATATCCTGATACAACTTCAAATACTCCTTTGATTGCTTATAAAACCCGCAATGGTAGAGAAGGATGCTGTAATCCCTCAACTCCTTTGTGCCAGAATTCAGGGTGATTAGTCGTTCACATGCTGCAATGTAAGTGCAAGCAGTAAGTGGCAATATTCTTGTAAACTGGGAATATCTGCTACACATGCGCCACAAACAAGTTATCAAGGCAACCTAGAATATCATCTTAAAAATGCTGACAGACGAGAAAAATTAAGCAACCAGATAGTGCACGCCTCATATCCCCAAACGGGACACTAGTCCAAACACCACGTTCAAGTCTATGCTGAGCAGCTTTCGCAGATGCAAGCTCCAAACCTCTGCATGGGAAAAGGAAAGTATGAAATGTGTTATATTACCACACATACTAAATGTCTGCATTTTGATCTCGACGTTACTTTTTAGCCATTAAAATTATTCCCTGCCAATATTTATCGGTAAACAACTGGGACAGCAGAATTCGTAAAATATATAGCTTATACGGGGTAGTTAGCTATACAATAGACGTTTTCTGGGAAACCAAAACTGAACAGCGGCACAGTTGAAATACCTGTCTTCAACTATGTTTGATCTATCATCGCAGTAAGCAGCGTGTGCAGCACTCAAGAACAAACTTCCCGAGTGATCACGCTGAAACGGCCAAAATGCATTTTTCAAATTTCCTAAAATCTGCTCATTGTGAGAACAAAATGAAGAGGAATGAGTTGGAATCACCATACGAAATTGTATATCACAAAAAAATTCACAAGGTAGGGGTTCAAGAAATAATAATATTAATCTTCCCCCATAAAGGAAGTGCAGACTTTAGACGGATGCAAGCTGAAGTTTACTACCCTATGCAGGATATATGACTTCCACCAAATTCCATTCACAACAGTCGAGTATGGACGTTAAATTCAAATAAGGGAAAATAAAAGTCAGCATAATAACGAACCACACTAAAAAAAATCTCGCATCGATCTAGGTGAAGGCAATAATGAATAAAAAGACCCTTCATTCTTTCACTCTGCAACTTTTTATTATTCCCCCAAGGAAAAAGGATTGGGCAAAATACATAAAAAAAATAAATAAATCATTTCACCTCCACTAAAAGCCTTTGTGTTGTCATTATATGTGGCTGATCAGATTCCTTGCTCTTTTGTTTATGATAACCTTTGGGTAGACTATACACATCATGAGGATAAAATATCTCTACGTCAAAATCAAGAAGACTCCATAAGCGAAGCATCTTCAGGATTTCTGAATATATAAGCGAAAGCATTGCAGTAGAGCCCAAACGATGTGTCAAGACCTGCTAACTGACAATTGATCAGGCCTTCTGCACATATAGATGATACTAACAAACCAAACAAATTCTAGTTTCGCATTCATAATCTGAAGCTTGAGATGAGCAAACTTTCGTACCGAGTGAAGATATAAAGATCGTTGTTCGGATTGAATTCTACCATGGGTTCTTCGAAAGCACTGAAAAGCCACAATGAGTGATGCAAGAAAATATGATTGAAACGAAGCAATAAAATATAGGCATCGACTGAAATAAAAAAACACAAGGAATTACACTTTGTTTCAGTTATCAGACTACAGAGTTTAAGCATACGTCAATAAAGGACAACTCTCTTATCCCTTTTTTGCTAATGGTTCCAATAATCATGCATGGTCAGACTAAAAAGAATATTCTGAAGAGAGAATATTAAGAGTTACAAGTGCTATTCAATTACTAGAGAACAATATGCACAGTGGAACATGATAAAAGAGTTGAGCTTATTGAACTTCAGCGAGAGAAAGGAGAGGCAGAGAAGGAAGAGAGAGAGAGAACCCATCAAGAAATTCACTGATTTTTGTATATTCATCATACTTTTTGTTTTACAATATAAATACAAATTCACAACTAACTCAGACGTGTAGAAGGTTCTACAGAATTTCAGTAGATTATTTACTATTTCCTAAGATCCCCCACAAGCTGATGATCGAAGAACAGAGAGCTTGGAACGAAGCCAGAAACGGCTTGGTGAGGCAGTCAGCAAGCTGGTGATAGGACGAAATGAATTTAACATGTAATAACTTTCAGGCAACTTTATCCATGAGCATTTCGAATGCAGTACTGCATTGGAAGACAAATGTGAAGGCCGACATCATCGGTGAAGATAACAGGAGGATTCATAGATAATCCTAACTCGCCCATTAAAGAACACAACCAAGACAACACAGTGGCACCATTAGCGACAACATAGTATTTCGGCCTCTGTGCTTGAGCAAGGAAGAGACTTCTGTTCCCTTCAAATAGCGCTTCACAGCTTGGCAATGAACATCTATGGGGGAATGCATGAACTAACAACATTATTGACATCAAAACTAATATTAAGATGTGTGAGTGTAGTATTGAAGAGCTCTGACAATACTGCGACATTGAGACCCATCTTTAAGAGGAACACCATGAGTGAGTGAGAAAACGTAACTTGCAGCCATTAAGTCATTGGAGTAGCGACATGCATAGAGTCCTGCATCGCCGTTCGAAGAAGATCTTGAATATAACGTCGTTGAGATAAGCATAGAGTAGCACCAGTAGATGAACTGAGATGTCGAGAAAGTGATGCAGGAAACTCAAATCCTTTACTGCAAACATAGATGTTAAATAAGTTATCAATGTAGAAATGAAAGTTGAATCACTCGTAGTGATAATGAATCGTCAATGCACAAGCAGGAATGCAATAATTGATCCAGACTTAGACACAAACATAGAAGTGTCCAAGTGAGAGGCCAGAAAGCCATCATTCAGGAGAGCAAGTTGAAGCTTCAATTACCAATTACGAGGTGACTGTTTCAGCCCATAGATTGATTTTGTAAGAGACAAACATTCGAAGATACAGACGAAACAACAAACCCCTATGGCTGTGACATGAAAACAGTTTCCTTTAAATCCCCTCGTAGAGAAGCATTAGAAATATTCATTTGACAAATATTCTTCTTTAAATCCCCGTGTAGAAATATCCAATTGATGAATGTTCTTGTGCTTAGAGAAAGCATAGGAAAGAACAAGGCAAATAGTTGCTAGTTTAACAACTGGACTGAAAGTTTCAAAGTAGTCGACACCTTTCGTCTAAGAAAACCCTTTGGCCACAAGACGTGTCTTATACCGAGTAAATGAACCATCTGGATTATGTTTCAGTTTATAAACCCACTTGTAGCCCACTATTGTATCTCTAGGCGGAAGATCTGCCAAATTCTAAGAGTTGTTACGATGAAGAGCATGTATTTCATACTGCATTTGAAATGTTCTCTCGGTGCTCTCAGTACAATATTATCTGTTTTTGATCAGATCCCACATAAATTTATTTTTGGAATCAGCCCAAAATGACTATACAATTCGTCATCTACATAACATTTTTTATGTGGTCCTTCAAGATATGTGTGGTCCCTTCCCCAAAGTCTATTTTTAAAAAATCTTATTTTTTACATTATATTAAATTATTATTATTAATTAATTAAAAAGGAAGTGTGAAGCACAAGAAATTATATTTAAAATAAAAATGACATTTTGAGAATCTTGGGAAAGTGAGAGCCGACCAGCAGTATTCAAATAGGCGGTCACTTATTAATGATAAGAGCGAAAAATGGATTTAAATGAAATTGATGATGTTATGTTTGTATGGTGTCATCGTACTCCAATAATTGTGTTCAGAAAATTAGGTGAAATTTCATTAATGAATTCTATCAATTATTATTTTCATCGAAATTAAAAAAATGAATATTTATTACATGATTTAAGAATTAAAAATTAAGACCTGGACTTTGTGGTAAGGAAGGAGAGGAAGAAGATATGTTGGAAGGAGTATAGGATGAGTCTGAAGAAGCAGAAGGCAGTAAAGAAGAAATAGATGGAGTAATCGATGGAGATGAGGGTGGCTGAAATAACGGAGAAAGTGGTAAAGTAATGCTAGTAGGGGAAGAAGGTGTAGTGGCAGAACTCAATGAAGCAAAAGAAAACACCACCTCATTGAAGACAACATTCCAAGAAATATAAAAATGAACATTGGATATAGAGTAACACAAATAACCCTTTTTGATTTGGATAGTAACCCATAGAGATGCACTCCTTAGAATGAGGTTCTAATTTATGCGAATTGAAAGAACGAAGGGCAAATATGCAAGAACAACCAAACACACGAAGTCAATTGTAATTAGAAGATTTATTAAACAGACACTGAAACAGAGACATGATTTAACACGAGTAGGGAGATTGTTGATAAGAAAGACGAAAGTTTGGAATGCATATGGCAAGAACCTAGTGAGAACGCTGGCTTGAGAAAAAATGGATAAGCCTATTTCAATGAAATGTATTTTTACGATCTGCGCAATCGTTTTGCGTTGGAGTGTAAGGACAAGAAATTTGGTGATGAACACCACTAGAAGAAAAAAACGAGAACAATGAACGAAATTCACCGCCCCAATCTGATTGAAACTCCTTTATTTTAGAGTCAAATTGAGTATGAGCAAACAAATGAAATTGATGAGAGCAAATATAAACTACATTATTAGTGCAGAAAATAAATCCAATAGAATCGACTATAATTATCAATGAAAAGAAAAAAGTATCATGATGCTGAAATTTAATCAACCAGAGGGGCAAAGGCCAATATGTTAAAATGAACAATAGCAAATGGCTATGATGCGCGAGAAACATAACTTGTAAAAGGTAAACTATGACTTTTGTCAAATTGGCAAGAATTACATAAAGGAGTATGAGAACTATGTAAAGATGGATGTTGAAAAACTTTTGTAGAAGGGTGACCAAGACGCCGATGCCAAAAATGAGAGGTGGAAGAATTGCCAGGCGGAACAATAGTTGTGAGCATAGAAGGGACACTGGAAACTAACTTGTAGAGACCGTCAATGAGTGGTCTCTGGAGAAGAACCATCTTGGACAGTCGATCCTTGACAAAAAAGAAATGGGATTTCTGTGAGTCCCCGAAATGGGATGATCAGACGTGTCAATTGGGCAAATGTCAATAAGACATTACCTGAGGGAGAAAACCCTTAGGTTTGTTATTCAGGAACTTGTTCACGCAATAACAAGAATATTTCTAGTGGAACATCTTTCACAATCCCTCCAGTCAATATTGCTTATTCTGGTGTTTGGAGATTGTGTAATGCTTACTCTAAAACTATTTGTTGAAATCTTATTGGAACTGTCCAAGAATTAGCCTTGGACAGTTTTTTTGTGGAAACAATATTATTTCGGGTGCCATTATTCCTCATCCTGCGTCGAGCTATTTTTCCGCCAGTTACAGTAAGACCGACGGAAACACGTATGGGTTCGGGAAATATACGTACCCATATTTTTCCGCCGAGTGGCTGAAGCTGAAGCAGCTACTTTCGAAGTCTCCGGGCCCTATTGTTAAGAATAATGAATTAATGACTAAATTCAACAATGACATAGTTGTCTTGGCATAGCTTTAGCTACACTAACTAAGCTATGAGACAGTAATGGAGAATGTAAAACATTATTTAAGACAATGGATTTGAAAGAAGTGTGAAGAATAATATTACTTGAGTTGGAAATTAGTATGGTCTTACTTTATTATTGCCAAAATATGGTGCAACATCAGTAAGCCGAGAAACTATAGGGAAAAGTGAGGTGTGGCATCAAAGTCAACAAACCATCAAGTCTGAGCATCAGCAGAGGGCGGCAGAGAAGCAGATTCTATGCCGGAAGACACTGCTTGAGTCTTAAAGTTCATGGGTTGAGGTTTGTAAGCAGTATTGGTGTGATGATAACACACCTCAATTGTGTGACCAATTTTGAAACAAATCTGGCATCTGGGTTTGAAACCACTATTCTTGTTGGACTTGAGAAGATGCTGCTAGTCGAAAGGACAACCAAGACTACTTTGAGATGAGCGAAGCACTTACGAAGCCGGAGCCGAGTGAGAAGAATTAGAAGAATGTCAAACCAGATGAATAATCAGCAGAACTCAAAATTGTGGAACAAACTCCGTACCTCTTCAATAGATGTATCACTAGATTGACTGGTGGTCACAACAACGGATTGTACTCACTGCCTAAGTCATTCAATAAATAGATTAGTTGATCTTTCTAACTAACCGTCTGGTGAGACAAAAAGCTGATTGCAAAGGACAGTCAATTTCTGAACATATAGAATCGCATATAAACCATCTTTGGACTAATTTTGAAGTTGGCAGCAAAGTTCAGTAATCTGAACAAGTGAACTCACAGAATAAATCTTCTCCAAAGCAACTCAGATTTTTGCAGCAGTGGTGTAAGACACGATTTTAGGAAGAAGAGCGTCAGACAACAATGCATAAAACCGCTCATGGGCCTGCAATTGTCTCGTCCAAGAGATCAAAATCTGGGTTTGGATCCAAATTAGGCAGAAAAGGAGGAGCAGCAGTAGACCCGTAAGAAAGGATTCCAAACCACTTGCTATGACAACATTAGGCGGTCGGTTTTTCCATACCAAATAGTTGTGAGCATTGAGTTTGACAGTAAGATTTTGATTCATCACCGGAAATGAGGAAAGAGGACAAACAAAAGACGGATTAGAGGGAAGAACGTTGTCGCTAGATGACTCCATATTGAGCTCCGATACCAAGTTGAGCTTACTGAACTTCAGTGAGAGAAAGGAGAGGTAGAGAAGGAATGGTGAGTGAGAGAGAGAACAGAACAAAAAATTCACTAATTTTCGCACATTCATCACACTTTCCGTTTTACAATATAAATACAAATTCACAACTAACTCAAACGTAAATAAGGTTCTAGACAATTCCAGAAGATTATTTACTATTTCCTAACAAAAAACCAAGAATTCTCTCCCTTCAGGTGTAATTCTATGTTGATAAAAACAAAGATAAGATCACACGCATATATAAGAAAAGAAGCATGTTCAAATATATGCTTACCTTACAACTGAACATGTATTTCTCCACACTTTGTAGAAATGTTTCAGGTGATAAACTGAAAGAAGATTTATAATGAGAGCAGTATCCCATGGAAAGATCATCCAATCTTTCCACGAAAGCATCCACTGGGAGAGGTACTGATGAATGGGAAATCAAGGAATCATCCTCTGCTGCTATGAAAAGAGCTGTTTTTCCCAAATCCACATGCTTGTTAATGCTGATACTTGTTTCCCTCTCTATGTCTGATAAATATCTAATCTGGGAAAGGAAACCCTCCCTGGCTTCCTGCTCAAACATGAAGTTATATCCACTAAGAGAAAAAAAAAAGATTTATCTTCTAATAATAAATTCCAAGGAAAAGGATTATGGTTAGAAAACACGTCAAAGATTGTTGACGGGTTCGTAAATTGATCAAAAGCAACCAACACAAAACTTAACGTGTCAAAAATTGATGAAGAAAAAAAATAAAAAGAAATGAAAAACATAGGTGTTACGATGGATCTCTCAAACTGTCGATATGTGATCGGTCACGTGTATATAAGTTCCGGGCACCTTTCCTCTCACGAGGGCAAGATATATTCAAGAGCTGGTTCTGTCCCATTGTCAGGGACGTCGCTGCGAAAGCATGGAGCTAAAATGTCACAACATCTAGTCTAAGTATAGCCTTGAAAGGTGTGTTTATCAGTCCTAAGTTTACTCATATGCATCAACAAAGAAAAAAAAGTCAGAAGAAAAGTATTTTGAGAAGCAGAAAATAGAGATTAATGAGAGGAAAGAGTAAAAAAGAGATGATGAGAAGACCTTCGCGTGCGTCGTGTCAATTCCAGAGGAATGAAGAGCATCGTGCAGCACAAATTTGAGATCGCTGGAAACATAAGGAGGGTCCGAATGGGCAAGGCATGTAATGCGAGAAGAGGAAGAAGGTAAGGAGGAGGACGGGGTGGAGAGAGAAAATGATCGAAATTTTCGGGAAGTGGAAGAAGAATGAAGGGGTGGAATCAAAGGAGAAGAAGGTATAGAAGCAGCCATGGAAGGCATCGTAGGATGAAAGGCGGAACAAGGCTAGCTAGACAACCAGAGAGAGAGAGAGAGAGAGAGAGAGAGAGAGAGGGACGGAGGAAATATCTGCTTGAAGCCGGAAGCATATGTCGGTCAATGATGACGCTCCCCGCCACATTTTACCTTCCTGCCACCGGATTTTTATTTTTATTATTTTATTTAAATAAAAATAAAATTATTATTAAAATAAATAATCGTAATTAGGAGAAGAAAGTCAAGTTGTTCGACTTGCTCCCAGGACGAGGACGAATAAAACCCTAATTCTGATCTGCGCTTTGTCCCTGAAGAAGAAGGCGCAGAAGAATAACATCAACAACCCCAGCCACAACCACAAACAGCGCGGGAGATAGAGATTTTACTGCGAAAATGGGGAAGAAGAAGAAGAAGGTTTCATCCAAGATGTGGTGCTATTATTGTGATAGGGAATTCGACGACGAGAAGATACTGGTGCAGCATCAAAAGGCCAAACACTTCAAGTGCCATGTCTGTCATAAGAAGCTCTCCACCGCCGGCGGTATGGTCATCCATGTTCTCCAGGTCCACAAGGAGACCGTCCCCAAGTACTTCCTATCCTTTTCTCTCTTTTATTTTTTTTTTCTCTTTGATTAATCTTCCCTGAATATGCACCTTTACTCGAAGTTAAAACTGAAAAGTAGTCTTCCTTCTTGTTCTCGCCTCGCCTGGATAATACAGACACGTCTAAATTTTATATATATCTCAAGTGTGGAATTGTTTTTTTTTTTTTTTTTGGAAAACTATACGAACTTGCTTTTGCAGTTTTTTCCCATGTACATAAAGACTCGAATTGGATCCTCTAAACGGGGAGATTCGACCAAAAACGCTTGATGCAACTGTAGATATTACCAGGATAAACTCAAAAACTTCACTCATTTATTTAAAAATAAATTAATTGACAAGAACTTTCTATATGTTAAGGAGGGATTGCTTTATGGGGTATTCCGTTGCTGTGTACTATTTTATTATGACTGTCTGGCATTTTCAACTTAGTTGCTTTGATTTTGTTAAGTTTTCTTTGCACAAGTTATTACTTTGAGTGTTGGAAAATTCCCATTTCAGTTGGAAGCTTTTTCTCTTTAAGACCTTGTGATGATAATTTTGTTATAGGGTGCCCAATGCCAAGCCAGGAAGGGAGTCAACAGACATTGAAATATATGGGATGCAAGGAATTCCACCAGATATCTTGGCGGCACACTATGGAGATGAAGGTGGCGATTATCTACATTTAATATTGTCCCATTAAGAGCAACTTTTCTTTTTTCTATTTGAATTCCTTCCCCTTTGTTGCTTTACATTTGGACTCTATGTAGACTAAAAATGTGAGATATTTTAGCTGTTAAATACTTATGTCGAAGGCCTGTTGAAATTAACTGTCCTGAGCCATACTCAGTAACTTCATTTCCTCTCTTTTATGATACTGTAATCTAATAAAAGCTTTTTCACATACATCTTGAGATGTTGGGGGTGGTTTGTTTTTATTATTGCAGTTGAAATAAAATATTTTTTTTCTATTTTTTTTTTTCATGTTATATGTTGACAGAGGAAGAACCTCCATCGAAATGGGCAAAATTGGATAGTCCATCCACTCAGCTTTTAGGAGGTGCGGTTCCCAGAGCATTAGGCATTTCTTATCCTCCTCAACCAGCAATGTATGTTTGGTATCTTTATTGATAGTTTCGTGCACAAGTGGTACTTGTTGAAAGTTTTCACAATTCAATTCTTGAGTCCATAACGTGTTTGGTGTCTTCTGCTGTGCTGTAAACTATTAACCTGATAAAAGAGAAATCAATCTGATAAAAAAATCAACTGTTGGTTGCAGAAGATAGTGTAAATGTTTTGAAGTAGATCTTGTTTCTGTTTTAATGTTCTTGCAGTTACAGGCCCTCTGTGCCAGCACTGCCTAATGCTTGGCCTGGTCAACCCCGACCTCAACCTTGGCTCACGCAAAATCCTAATGTTTCAATCCCATCTCCTGGAACTCTGGGCTTTCCACAGCAGCCACTGTTTCCCGTGCAGAATATGAGACCGCCACTTCCATCAACGATGACTCCTGCACTTCAGCCAGCACTAATAACTCCTCCTGGATTGCCCGTATCATCAACCCTTGGTTCTGTGTCACAACCCTTGTTCCCTGTGGGTGGTAGTAGCACTTTGCCTTCTCCAAATTCACTTTTCCCCACTTCCATTATTTCAACAATCATTCCTTCAATCTCACCGGTAGAAATAAGAGGCTCTATTGGCACACATCTTGGCAGTAGTAATTCCTCTACAAATAACGATCAAAGCCCTAGCATTCCAGGTTTGACTTGATATTTGAAGACATCATTTGTTATGAAGTTCTAGTGGTTGGAGATCCCCAGTTTTGTTATTTATTTTTTTTTTTTTCTAATTGTTAGTTTGATCCCATTTTTGTTCAAATTGAACATGGATCAACTAAAAATATGACAATTAAGTCAAAATTGAAAATTTAATCCCTAATAACAAATGTGAGGATCCTGATCATTCATCACATTACTATAAAGTTGCAAATTAATGAACCTGAAGATATTGAATTAAATGGATACAAGAATTTATTTTAAGTTGATGGATATCAGTTTTGATTTTACTTATTCATTGCACTGAGGTCTGTTCTGCATTTAACAATCAGGGGGGGTCGTTGACTAATTCGCATTCTTATGCCTCTGGTCCCAACACTGGTGGTCCTTCTATTGGACCTCCCCCTGTAATTGCGAACAAAGCTCCTACTACCCAGCCAAAGACGAATGAAGTCTATTTAGTGTGGGATGATGAGGCAATGTCTATGGTAAGTTGTACCTGAGTGCTGAAACTTCATGATAATATATTTTGCTGACATTTTTACTCATTTTGTGAATATGAAACTGAATATTGACAGGAGGAAAGAAGAATGTCCTTAACAAAGTTTCAGGTGCATGATGAATCTAGCCAGGTAAGTTTTAAAATCACTCTAGTATCTGAAGTAGATTAAATCCATATTGCTCGATAGGTAGGCTATGTTTTCTTTTTTTGGATGATGTACCATAAATTTCAAGGCAATCATGAAAAGGGATCTTGGTAACATTTCATTTGAAAATACAATTCGTATTCCAAAGAGCATGTTAGCTTTTAATCATCCATCTTTCAGCTTCCAACCCACTGGTGGATGGACATCCCGTTTTATTTTAAATTGACATTCTCCAGTTACCACGCAATGTCACCAAATCTTGTGGGCATCAAAAGGCCAAGTAGGTATTTATATTATGCTCGTAGGTAGTGATAAAAAAAATTCCCCCAAGATTTCTGTCATGGACTTGAAGGTTCTCCCCATGCATCCAATTCAGTCGAGAAAATGGTGTATGCAATTGTTGCTTTAAATTCTGTTTTTTTTTTCTTATTCATACTCTCCCTATGCTGGACATCTAAGTGTGGGGATGGGTGGAACAATACTAAACCCAACAGATTTTTGCTCATACGTAGCATCATTACGATTTATTTTATGTCCGAACAGTGAATTCAGACTTGGGCCAGGTCAGCTTCTTTTGCCAAGTTTGAAATATATTGTGCAGGACCCAGCTAAGTGGTTTGTGTGTACACAGTTTGTGATCTGGATTCACGCTCTTCTAATCATGCCCATGTGGTATTTTTTTGGCAATTGGTTTCAGATGAGTTCGATTGATGCTGCTATAGATAGGAGGATATTGGAGGGTAGGCTTGCTGGTCGGATGGCATTTTAGATGAAACCACAACTTGTATTCAATCAACGTTTTTTTCAAGGTCTGTTGGATGGTTGAGGCGCAGCGGATTCAAGTTTGTCAATTTCTGAGTTTCTGTGCTATATATTGTTTGCATTGATTGTAGAGCCAGCAACTGCGGCCAAGACAAGAAGTTAACAATGTTTCTTTCTATGTACTTTTGTTCCTTGCTATATTCTAATAGAATCGTTATTCGCAGAGCTCTCTTCTCAGCCGACAATGTTCATGTTTCATCTAACAGACCTGATGTGGAGAAGTACCAATAGATTGATGTTATCTTAATCTGAGCAGACTCGCCAATGTTGGATAAATGGATTAGTTCTTGAGTTATAGAATTGTTGTTAGAAAAGATACTCCGTTATCATGCGCATATTTGGATACTACCAGTTGCTGGATAGTAAATGAATGTCCTAAGGCACTGCACAGCTGTGACTTGACTATGTACATTGATCATGTTGGCAGATTATTTTATATGAAAATATAAAAACAACTGTTTTCCCAGTAAACTGTTCATATTTTGTGTTGTACAGCAAGAAGTAGGATAAGAAATAGGGGTGAAGTGATAAAAAAAATATAGGGGAGAAGATGACTCAGTTTACCTTCCTCCATGTCTGTCTGTTGTGGAGTGAAGTTTGGTTTGTTGTCTATGAAAGCTTCAAAATAGGCGTTGTATCCCATCTTCTCCGAAGAGCCGGTTTTGACCCTCATCATTTCCATAGCCTGCAAAAAGGTTTGATGTTTGAGTTTGATGAGAATCATTTACTAATAAATGGTCACTCGAAATGTTTACCTGGAATCCGAACAGCAACTGCCCTGCCTTCTTCCTCACCTGGGAATTCGGATGAGACTGAAGCTTTTCATACATCAGCCGAGCCTCCTTTCCCCTGTCAAATCGTATTATCGACCCTGTAACATCCTATGTGAAAGAGTCTTGATTCTCAACTGTACACCAATGACATGAATTTACCTACTCAGAGAGTCTTGGCAAATAGACCATTGCAAAGCTGCTAATCCATGAAGCTCGCTCTGCATGCATAAACCGAGCACATTCTCACGAAAAACAATGATGGATCCACCGCGCAAGGGCAAGAATGAAAACATAAATTTATGGAAATCCAACCAAGAAATAACATTATATGAGAAATTCCACACCATCTTCCATAAAATTCTATTAGCTACTTACCTTGAACATCAGCTTATCCATCACCTTTTCGTAATTCGGTAATGCGTCCCTGAGCCTTCCCGCATTCATCAAAGAGTCGCCTTCCTTCAAGGCCTGCAATCACCCCATGGAATGATCAACCGAGGTAAATTAAAAAACATCCACTCTCCATTAACGAACGACCACTGTTAACATGTAAGAAAAACACAACTTTTTAAGCAATGAGCCACAACTCAATCAACAATAGAAGAATTACTCGACTAATAGTTCAACTATAATGGTGGGGATTCGTGCAATGGAGGAGAAAAGGTTAATGAACTGTCATAATGTTGAACTGATATAATACACAGCGTACCTCCTCACATTCAGTCTTTAGTTTTGCGTCGATGTTCAAACCAAGTTGAGTCTTGTAGGCAGCTAGTAATTCTCTTGTGCGTGCTTCTTTAGACGCTTTTTCTTCAGCTGATTCAAGCACTTGTCCAGGACGGATAACTCTTCCCCCTCCGAACTACACAGCGATGAAACAGAAACACGTCAAAAATTAACCTCTGTACAGACCTTTCCAACCAATATCCAATTCATCATACCAAAAGGAAACATGAAAACAATGAACCTTAAGGAACTAAGGCATCAGCTAAAGACGTTGTAATCTGTACCGTTTTTGAGATATTGTTTGGTCGAGGAAAGACCCCCCCAAGTGGAAACCTTTGGCTTGTAAAGATTCGAATCATCTTCGGGTGTTACTTGGGATTTCGGTTGTGCTTGATCATTGAACTTTGTACTATCACCGACGATTATCTCCACATCAGGGAAATCCTGCTCAGGAAAAGGACTTTCTAACGGAATCAGCCCGGCTGGCAGGCCACGGCTCTTCTTTTTATCAGCAAAGCCAAGCCCCACAAAGTCAATACTTGAAACTGATAACTCCCCTTTCGTAGGAACTGATTTCTTTAGACCCTCATCTCCGAAATGCTTCAGATTTCGTTTTTTCAATCCTAAAAATGAGGGAAAGGATGAAGTTCAGCAAAGCAGCTGATGGGTTGTCTTTTAGTTGTACCAGAAAATAGAGGTTCGATGCAAACAATACCTGACGCTGTATCACTGACTACACCATCAAGCTCCTTAGTATTAGTATTATGGGGCTTCTCATTTTCAGTAGAAATGTCAGCAGAAAGCTTGGTTTCATCATCCGGGGGGGGAAAGACCGAGTGTGTTGTCCTTGTCGAATGAGTCTGGATCAAAAAACGCGTTACCCTCCGACGTGAAAGGGGAATTTTGGTGAAGCGCCTTCTTATATGCCTTTGCTCTGTCAAATGCGAGCTTGATGGGGTCGAGGGGCGGAGGTGGGGATTCGGATGAATTTGAGGAAGAGGATTTTGAAGGTTGGGCATTAGGGGGGAGCAAAGAGAGGGAAAGATGAAATGGTTTCAGAGTGGGATTGCTGGAAGTGAAGAGAGATGACGAGGACAACCAGGTATGGTGGAAGGACGCCATGAGAAAGAGGTGGGGGAAGCTTAGAAGAAGTGGCGGAGCAGAGGAGCAGGTTGGGCCTTCCAAACCAACTTGCCATTTGGCCTCCTGGCCCTCCTCCTCCAGTCCCGCCTTATCTGATTCGAGTCAAGTCAGATCTTGATCCACATTTTTGTTAAATTCAAAGCAGAAAAAGACACTTTGTCTTTTTTAATGATATGATTATCTTCCATAATGTATGTGATTATCATAAACTATTTAGTCTGTGGAGGAATCAAAAAAGGTGTGGATTCAAAGCAAAGACATAGTAGGTTGCCTACCACAAAAGTTGAGAGTTGAAATTTTGAATCATAAAAGGTCAGCTCTGCATCCGTTGCTGAATGCTGAGCACCATTCTCTCTCTCTTTTTCTCTCTCTCCTCGATTCAATTTCAGGCAAACAGCAACTGGTTATGGGGTTGCTTAAAATGGATCGCCATGGCACCCCCTACAAGAGGGTGGATAAAAGAAGGGCACCGGGAGGAGAAGCAAGCAGAGGCTTTAGAATAAAGTGCAGAAGATTTACACTCATTCCCATGCTCATTGCAGGTTGGGTTAGGAGGTGGAGAGAGCTAATGAGATCAGGCGGCAACAGGAAGAGCTCCCCCAAGGTGGGTCAGTGCCAGTACAGCTTAAGGACGCCTCTCCGTCGCTCAAACACTTTCTATGCGGAAGCAATTGCGGATTGCCTCGAATTCATCAACCGCTCGTCTGCACCTCCATAGTATATTTGTTGTTTATAATGATATTGTCTAAGGACTGCTGTTTAATCTGTTCTTCTACTGAGAATGTGGAGACTAGTTCATCCTTGCTTTTGTGTTCTGAAATTTTCAGCAAACTAGATCAGCTGTTGTTGTCCAGCACACGTCCATGCACTCCTCTTTTTCAGCACTTTCTTACATGCAATCTTCCTCGTCTCTGCATTTTCCTTCTTAAAATTAATTGCTTTTATGGAAGACCATGTCGGTTGTGGGGGTCGACCCTTGTGCCGAATCTTCAACTGTTGAGTTGTGTGTCAGGGCATTTTGCTCTGAGACCACATAACCACAAACAACTTTAATTCATCGTACAATCAATCAACTTGTATCTGTTTCTCTACTTATCTCAAACAAATACATAAAGATAAGAGAAATCTAAGAATGCTTTAAGTACCTTCGGCAATATACTAGTAACCGGAGAGGTGCTCAGAAACTTCCCATGCGACAAGTACCTAGTAAGATAAGCCACAGCACTCATCCTGCATACACCATAGAGGGCATTGGAGTTAGGGGGGGCGGCAAATGGGGAGAAAGGTTTCCAACGCCATGTCCATTGAATTAAATTCTTAGCAGATGGAAGCAACAACTCTCTCTAATTCTTATCAAAACAGTTCGTTTCTTATGAAAATGTAATAAATGAATATACTCTTACTAGGAGACCAAAAATGGAAGATGCATTAAATCAAATCCTATCAATCTCTCCAACTTTGATTTCATCTTGCTGAAACTTTCCTCGCATTACGAAGAGCATATTTAGCAGTACCTCATTATTGTCATCACAGAGTTCATCTTCACCATCATCTGCATCTTCAAATGCCATCTCCTCAAACACCCATTTACCGAATTCATCGTCTAAAATATCATCCCATCCCATCTCCACCTACAAGAGGGTTACAAAACTTGTGCTATGATTCATGTGAATGTCAACCACAAAATGATTTAGAAAAATATGGTACTAACATCCAAATCTATATGTTATCCACCGACGCCATTAAAATCTTTCTCCCTGGAAATTTTCCCATTGCACCACCCTCTAGTCTTAACGTGTTCTCTACAGAAAACGCCATCAACCACATTAACAAAAAGAGTGCAAACGAAAACACAAAACAAGCAGTTGATTGATAGACAGATTATGCAAACGAAAACAACCTTGAACCCACAATGCAATCAACAATTATCTCGACAACGCAGGTGTCTACTTGATGAAAAGTCTCAAATAAAAGAATAGAATCATTATGCTGGCGGTTCATCATAGAACAGCGACTAATGAGACCTCAAACACAAAGAGTCATAGGATACATTGTATACCCATCAATAGACATAATTATGTAAATTGTGGGCAGGAAAGCAAATAAGAGTAAAGAATTTTGGTAATGGTACATGTTTCCCTCCAACATGCTACACATCAATCAACCACGAAGAGCATCATCTCTTGTCAAGATCGAAAATAAAAAGCAGAATATAACTTGCCAAAACAACCGGTACTAAAAGAGACCATGTTATATGGCATCGAAGTAAAACAAAAGCTTAGGTTTGAGAACAAAAATCAAATGCCTTTTACAAAAAGATAAAAAGAAAATGAACTTACAGGTTCCTTGAAAAAAAATCCTCGGCATTCTATGACACTATAACCTCTAGTGTCAATTGGACAAGAGGCACCAAATCAGCAATTTCTTTTAGTGCTGCATGCACCAGAGTAAGGACTCGATCTTTCCATGCAAGATCACCAGGTTGCTTCAATATATCTATGAATGATTGAGGTGGCATAAAATCGCTTACAAGCATGGAGAAACACAAATCAACAATTTTTTCATTCAAAGCAGCCTGAAGTATCATATAGTAGATTCAACCACAGAAGTATGGGGAAAGCCCTTTATAGAACTGATTTATGATGACAATTGCATGATATACAAATACATTCCGAGGGAATAACAAGTTCGACCAAAGCATCCATTACATCGGGTCTATAATTTCATAACCTCATCGTAAATATCTGAAAAAAAAAATTGGCTGTGTAAATTAAATGATACCATAGGAAGAAATTCAAACCATGACCAACTTACTGCAGAAATCAGAGACTCGTGAAGGAAAACATCTATATAAGTAACTACTCCTGTTAGTGCCATTAAACTAGTCTGTTAAGAACACCTAAAATAGTTAATTAATCAGTAAACAGTTGGTCATAAAAGAAATGGAGAAACAGAAATATTGAGAGCAAACTATAACTACAAGAGAAAGATACTATACAAAGGGGAAATGTCCCCTTTGCCTCAATAGCCCTTCCACAACAATCTTGGTCCAATTTTTGATTTGTACAGCAGCAAACCCCCTTAATTTTAATCGTTTAAGATTAAACATTTCCGCTCCAAGAAGTTACCATCATATTTTGATCGAGATGATAAGAGTTTCATGCAAGAATATAAAGTCCAACTATTAGAGTTGAAAAGAGCTCACAGGTGAGGCAGAAGAAAGAACGTCCTTGATATGATAGCACGACTAGAAATCACTGGCGCTAACATCCTCCATCTCCTAAAACTCAGCCTGGCTGCTCACAAAATCCACTCCCATAATCATTTATGACGCCCCAGACCCAAATGAGCATCCACTAGGCGTGGGAATCGAAAAGTAGATTCTACAACATCTGCAACACAAATAAGAAATCAGTAGATATAGCACACAAGAAGCCACGCAAATCTCATTCAAATTCAAATCATCTAAAAAAAATCAGAAGCCGAGAACTTGCATATAGAAGAGTAGAGAAAAGAAAAATATGACACCACAAAACCGCTTGATTTGCTAGAAGCCACGCAAATCCCATTCGAAGCGTCTAAAAAATAAAAAGGGGAGAACTTGGATATGTAAAAGCGGAGAAAAATATAAAACCACAAGACCCAACACCGAAAACCATGAAAAAGAAGATACAACCCTGACAGTATGGGAGAAAAACTCACGAGTGAAGAGAATCGGGAGATAGACGTCAAAGGAAGAGGTGGGATTAAAGGAGAAAGAAGAAAGTCTGACGAGGAACTTTGTGGGTGGTCATGGGAGTATGGGAAATTGAGAGTTGTGGGACTAGGTAGAAAAGTGCAGTGTTGAAGCATGAACCAGAGTGGCGGCTTGAGCTATGGAAGAAAGAGAAACCATAAAGCTCGAATTTTATGTTGCAAAATTATTTATTTGAAGTACTAGTCCACGAATTAACTCCCCAGACCCAAATCCGATCCTGTGTTTGGTCATTCAGAAATTGATCAAGTTATGATTTGGACGCAAGTTAAAGATGGAAGGTAAAGGGACAAGTTGCCTAGAAGAAGCTCGCATTCTCCAATTTGTCCATATTTTATCTTCCTTTAGTTCTTCTCCTACAATTACTCATGGATTCCAAGTTTTGTACCATACAAATAACGGGTCCACACTCCACATTAGCGGCCAACTTTTCTGTATAGTAAACATCAAACGAATGGATTAACGTGCGGGTTTAGGTTAGCATTTGGGATGATGCACAACTGTCTTCTCTATTTCTTAGGAAGATTTAGAGAGTCTGTATAAGATCCATGATGTTTATCCGACAAATCCAAGTCTGCTGCTTGAGCATATTCCTCCGATTCGAATACCCAAATGTATGTTTCATAGTCCAGAAAATCACGAGTTATAATAAGAAAATCACGAGTTAAAATAAATATTTAATGTGAGGAGAGAAGATGATCCAAAACAACAACTTTAAAAAAACCGACCGATATTCCACAATTAGAAGGCTTTAAATATTTGGAAGAATCACAAGCACTTTCAAACTTCTTCTTTAGATTTTATTCATTCTGATGGAGCTCCTCCGGAGTTCATGCTTTCTATTTTTGTTGCTTTTATTTCTTATCCATGAATGTTATCTGGGATCTGCTTCTGCTTCTGCTTCTTCTTCTTCTTCACGGGTGGTTCAAAACTGGGCGGTGGACTCCCGGGGTTACACCGGAATTTCTGGGTTTCGAACGGTGAACAGAAGAAGGCTGGGGGAGTGCCTGAATCCAAGTCCAGATCTTCAAATAAACGTGAGTTCTTCTTCTTTAAAGCTTTCGGACGAAGAGTTTGTCAATGTTACAGTTTCTGGCGTTTTGGTTCCTTCTCCCAGCGATTGGATCGCCATAATCACTCCCGCCAATTCCAAGTAAGGATGTCAGGTAGATGAGTATTGATAAAAATGTATATATATTTGTCGTATGAAGTTGAGTTGGATGATTCGCTGAATCAGCGTGGATGATTGCCCTTTGAACGAAGTTCTATATGCGCAAACGGGTGATCTAAGCAGCCTTCCTCTTCTCTGCCATTATCCTGTCAAGGTACTTGCTTTTTGTTCATCTCATTCTCAGCAGCATGGCTCTTTAGTTATGAGTTAGGAGGAACATGCCAGGTTTGTGACGGGATTATGTTTTTCATTTGACTTTTTCTAACTGTGAATAATTAGCAACTTACTTTATAACCAACCAATTCATTTCCAACCTGGCATTTCAATATTATTCTATTCCTTTGTGTCCCATGGGGTGCAAGGGGGTGATTTTCAATAAATTTCTTAAATTATATGAGTTAACAAAACAAATCTTAAACTATGATTCACCAACAATCAAATATTTTATGATCGATCACCTGCGCTTGAAATTAGTGCAAAACACGCTAGAGAATAGGCCACTTCACGCAGTCAACGATGTCGTTGCCTGTAGTTAAAATGCGATTGCCCGTATTTGAAACGGATGCAAAATGCACTGAGAAACGAGCAACCTCAGGTTCACGCCGTCGACCGCGCCTGAGTTTAAACGTGTAAAGGTTTGGTTTTAATATTTGTTTTATTTTTTTCCCATAATATATATATCACACGTGATTATGAGAAGATTCATTGTCACCCTTTGTCCTTAAATTTTCCAACTCCCGACTCTAACCACTCTAAAAAGTAGACATATGATATGCGTGCGTCAAAAAGTTGGATGTTCTACCCAAGACATTAAATTGTTATGGTTTAAACTGGATGAGGACTGAAGCTTTAAGCTCGTGATTCTGAACATATTGGAAAAGCAACATGTGTGAGGTGTTATGTGGAGAATGAAGTCGTAGATTCAATAAGATTCAACGACAAAGCTCCCTCTCACTCTCTCCTTCAATGAATCATAAGTTTGTGTCTTTTTTCTAATACCCGAGTGTGTGCTGTCACGGCTTTAGATGCTTCAATGTCAAGAAATTCGTAAGAATACAAGAATGGTGGCAATTTGGTATAACTCGAATATTAGTTGAGTCCGCTCGGAGCTATATTCAATATTATGACTTTTTACTTTATAAACTCAATTCTAACTTGATTTAATCACAGTGAATTTCTCTTCTTCTCGTGTTTTTGTTTTTTAAATAGATTTTTCTCATAAATTTCAATTTTTCAGTTTCTGTGTTTTTCTTTTTCATTATTGTTCGATTTTTAACAATTGATATCAAAATAAGCTTAAGAGTATTTCCACAATTTGTACTTCAATTTTTCACAACTGACTCCCAAAAGATTTTAGGGTTTACAATTTGAGAAAAAAAAAATTCTCACCACATCAACTTACTACGGACATTAATGGTGATGTCTTCATCACATTGTTATTGATTTCAATTTCACGTTAGAGTTGTATCGTCAAAGCATGCTCTAAAAAGATGTTAAGGCTCCATGATAGTATGATGAAATTAATTCAGTAAGTGATACATTGAATGTGTTCGAGAGTAATGACTCTAATGCAAAGTTTTCAAAGCAGTCAGATACAGTTCGTTCTAAAAATCTGATAGTCTAATAATACTATGGAGAAGATAAGACTTCTTCTCAAGTTTAAATAGTGATCAATATTAGATTCTAAGTTTGCTCTTCAGGCCTTTGAGGAAAAGTTTGTTATTTTTGTTGAAGTTTTGGCATTTTGTTTTCTTGCATTAGAATTTATTTGAAGATGAAAAATACGAGAGTCTAATATTTTGGGTAGAGCCAAGAAGAAGTCTTTGCACATAAAATTCGTGTTGAAGTGAAGATTGTTAGAGTTTAGTGTAATTACAATTCTAGTTGGATCGAATTTGAGTTTATATTCAATATTAGAGTTTTTTTTTTTTTTTTTTTTTTTTTTTTTTTTTTTTTTTTTTTTTTT